>PVHX01014021.1:0-52191 GCA_004024805.1 Geosciurus inauris | reverse complement strand
ATTAATTATACAGACCATCAGAGAAGTGTTACAATTTTGAGCTCATCTTTTTTCCTATTGTTATTAAGTACTTCTGTTACTTGGTACATCTTGATTTTAGCTTCTAATCTCACTCTCATTTAAAGCCTCATAGTTAAAAATCTAATGGCCCCTCTGCCACTTAGCTTTTCAACCATTGGAAATTAGTTTACTCTCTCCATATCTCTGTTTTATCCATTGTAAAATGGGCATCTCAGTAGTGAATGCCTCATGTTATTTTAGGGATTAAATTAGATGATTTTATGAAGATTAAATGAAATAATGCATATAATCTTGGTATTCTTCCTTTCACCTAGTAAATACTCAACACACATTTACTATTTTTATTTATCATTTATTCGAAGTTATTTTTCCTTCAATTAGAAAATAACTTTGAAGAACTAAATGGTTTGTAACTTGGTTGGGTTTATGTTTTGCAGTTATCTCACAAGTGTAAGCCACACTTTAGTTGGTATCACAGATGCTTTGCAGACTTTAAAGAAAAAAAAATACAATGACCCAGCAGTTGCATTAATTAGAAAAGCAGTGTGAATTCCACAGCATTAAGAGGGTTCCCTTGAATGTCTCCTATGAAGTGAGCAAGTACTCAGGAAGGAGCTGGAATCTCTAACCCAAAGAGAGGGCAAAAGAGTAGTGTTGGCCATGCCTGCAGTTCTTGCTGTGTGCCCCTGAAGCCCAAATGACATATTGCCAGTTGCTCTGCATGCTTCTCTATAGGTTGCTGCATTGATTTTAGTTATCTTGAAGTCACCTGTGATCATAGGTATCCAGGCTGCAGAAGAAAGTTTCACAGTGGGGGACAATAGAAGCCTCTGCGGGCACACAGTCCTGTGGTTGAATGTTGGCTTTTACCAATTTTGCAGAAAATTGAGTCACTTAATCTGTGTGAGACTCAGTTTGTTCATCTGACCACAATATATTTTCTATGGAATTGTTATGAGAACTAAGTGATGCAAAGTGTCTAGTAAAAATTTTGGCACATAAACAGAATGAATTCAGTCATCAATGTTTTCATTTTTAATATTGTAAGTTGACTGTGTCCTTCTAATTAGTGGATTAGGTACTGTAGAAGATACTTAGATCTTAGATATTGTGCTGGTATTTGATAGTGTTCTGGGCTTTCATCAGAGACTAAGGTACAGGTGGGGTAAGTGAAAGCAACTTATTGGCTTTTCCAAATACGGCACTCTCTTAGTACACTTACCAGGATTCTAAGTTGGGGTAGTAGGTGTCCTGTACCATACAGACAAGTGTATTAATGAAGTTTAATATGAAGGACACACTATCTTTTTCAAGCTTAAATTTGAGACATGTACTCTGTCAAGAAAACACAACATTTGAAATGAGGACCATACTAAAAACCCTGCAGGAATGTTCTTGGCATTGGCTACAATCTCACCACAGGGACAGCTTGTGGGTAACTTGGTTCACTGGAGGTGCATGAGCTTGTTATATGCACTGTGTTTTCTGTATGGATGGAATATTTTGTAGTTTAAGAAGTGACTTAAAATTATATAGACAAGGACTTAAATCTAACTCTACAACAGAAAACTGGAGAGACTTTTAAAACAAGTTACTAGTGTTTTTTGAGCTTTGTTTGCCTTGTTTGTTAATAGATAAGGCTACCTGGCAATTCCACTGTTTGTGAGAATGAAATAAAAGTCTTTTTCTTGATTCCTAGAAGGCAAGGACCTCTCAACTTTACAATTAGGCCCATTCACACATGTACTGTAAACAAACCCACAGAAACACACACACACATACACTCTTGACAGATGTTAGGAGAGCACAAATATCTCAAAGCACCATACTGTGATTATAGAATTTTTATTTTCCCTTTCTTAAATAATGTTTCTTCCTTAAAATGTTTTCCACATGCCACCAAAAAGGTAACATTTGAAATGACCAATTACAACTGAGTGCAAAGTAATCAGTATAGTTTTTCTCAGATTTGCTAGCTTCAATTTATTTTTTATAAAGCTCAAGGATACTACATTGAATAACTTTAAATCTAGGGACTACTATACTTAATGCCTGGGCTGAGTTTTTTAGGTAAATGTGCAAGTGTGCATGTGCATATGTGTATATGCTCATATGTGTGTGTGTCAAGCATATATTTGTGTGTATTTGTATGTGTGTATTTTTGTGTGTGTGTAGTTAAGGCAGGAGGGGGAAGAGAAAGGAATAGTTTTTTAAGTTTGGGGAAGAAACACCAAGAAATGGCTAAGATTCTTGCAGCCTGAGTAAAGCATCAGTAGGCAGTGAATTATAGAGAGAGAGATGGGAAGGACACAAAATCCTTCAGGTTGTAAATTCCCCTAATGCAGGAACCTCTGTCTCATCCATATCCAACACTTGTCTTAGCACCTAGAACATGGAAAACACTCAAGCAGTATACGAAGATGTGAATTGAAAACAAACTTTGCACATATATCCTCAATTAAAGCAAACCTAGAGAGAGAAAAACACCTGAATCGAATGAAGAGATGAAATTCTCCTCCTTCCAATGAAGCTATTTCTTTATGTTGTACATTGTATGTGTTATTACATTTCTTCTTTATTTATAGCAAATCTTTTACCTTTTCCTATTCTGTTTCTCTCTCCTATGTTATCCTTTTGGTATTTGTATCAACAGAATATTTATAAGTAATTAGGATGTCCTCACATAGGTAAGTTGTACCTGGGTAGCTTCTTTAATCTTACCTTAGAAGCCTGTCTCTTTGCTTCCTTCAATAATTTTGTTACCCCTCTCTAGACCATTTCCCACTTTGCTACATCAAGTTAGTGCAAAAGCTGCCAGAATGAGCTTAAGCTTCCTGAGTCAGGAAACAGCTGTCCTGTGAATGAGAGACAGTATCTTTGTATCCTTAAAACAGCAAGAGAGCATGTGTCCTTGGTTTATTTACTTTTTGTTTTGTTTCAGATTTTGTATTTCTTTCTCCTTCATTAGACTGAAAACTCACTCAGGACAGGATCACCATTCATTTTTATGTTCTCAATCCCTTTCAGAGGTGAAAGCATAATAGTTGCTAGGTAAATATTAACTAAGTAAATACATTATTATAAAGCATCACTGTCTTCCTTACTCCATACCCTTGTTACTTTAAAACAATTGATTTTTTTTTTTTTGGTCCAAAATGATAGATTCTTCCTTTTCCTTGTTCCTGTCTTTGACTATGATTCAAAATATATCAAAGTCAGGGTACCTAATGAAGATATAAAGCACTGCTCTAGGTTAGCTTTTTTCAACAGAAGAAGGTAAACTTCTCTGTCATGTACTTTTATTTCTTCTGCTTTTCTATCAACTATTTAAATAGTTTAGGCACTGTTTGAGTTATATGTGATATTTCTTTTTACTTTTACTTTTCATTAGCCTCAGCACAGCCTGAGGAAATTGATTTAGTAAGCTGGAGATATTCAATAGTAATAATCTATATATACATTTTGTATCCCTTACTTCATATTTTTAATTTTTTTGGTGCTATGACACAGAGAAGAAATTTTTGAACAAGGAAATTAGATGGGAAGGATTACTTCAGTTATCGTGCATTTTATTATTGTTATTGCATTAATATACTATATATATTTGAAATAAATACTATGTCTTTATCAACACTTTTAAGAGCAATGGTATGAAATTTTAAATGATACTTGTCTGGATTTGGAGCCCTGGAAAAATTATTATGTGCTTATTCAATTGTGAGCTTATTTCCTTTAAAAACATCTAGGTGTTTCCAAAGAGCTCCCTCATGTATTTTATTCCTTTCATTTATTTCTCAATATTTTAGGTAGTAGGAAAGCAGATGTTTCTGGACCCATATTATTATTGTTGGAGAAAATGAGACAGTTGATATTTAAATATTACATGAAAATTGTGATATGTTCGAAGCCTATTCTAGGTGAAGAAATATGTGTCCTAAATTCTGAATGGTGTTTACTAGCGACAGTAAGAATGTCCTCCTAATATTTTAGGCACTAGTGAACATGCCCATTTCATATCTGCTTTCTTGAATTATGGTAATTGACTTGCATGTTAGGTGGTTTATATGTCCTTTGCCCCTAATTGGTGTTATGAAACATTTTGAGAATCTATGACTAAATTATATATGAAAAGCACATATATTTTCTTTCCTAACAGAGTTGTCCAGGTGGTGTCTGGACTGTGGAAATGGCTGCCATCATCAGTACTGTTTAAACCACACTCTTGTCCCTGTGAGATATAGGTCCTCACTCAGTTTCAAATGTGTCTCATGTATGTGTCTATACATAACAATTGTACCAAAATGTCCCGAGAGCCTGTTATGCATATTTCTTAGGTTACCAGAGATGTCCTCCAATGCTGCCTGGATCAACTCAAGGGAGACTTGGGACATCTCCACCAACCTGATAATTAGTGACATCTGAAAGGTACTCAGTTTGGGTGACAGCTTATTAGAAAGCAAGCATGTCCTTTATAGAACTCTACTCCATTCAGTTGAATTGGTAAGAAGTTCTTGCCTTAGGCATGAAACTCAGCTTGAGAAAATGTGGGGATCTTGTCAGAGAGGGATGGAAAAGATGGGATGCCAGGGAAGAAGAGAGTCCCTGGCATCAATCAATCAGCAGTTTAAGTGATGACAGGGTGGGCTCCTTTTAACTTTCTGGTTGTCAGATATTGAAATTAATAAATGTGCCCCTCTGTTAGTGTCACCAAAATACATCTTCTGATACCTCTGGCGATTTACCTCTCAACTCTTTCATTCATCATTTTCAGTCTGTATAAGGGAGCTCTTATATACACACACACACGCGGTTCTTGCTCTTTTTAAGAAACAAGCTCCATGATAAAGACAGAGCATGGATACCTTTCATTTCTCTCTTGCATGTCTCAATTTCATGTGAACTAAGCGGATGGTAAAGAGGATAAAATTGGAACCATCAGTGAGTGACAGTGACACTTTTCTCGAAGGAGTGGGAGCAGGGGAGAAGACAAAAACAACCCTCCTGCGATGTGTTCATTTCCATGTTGTAGAAATACAATAATATGTTCTGGCAATGGCACCCTCAGGAAAGAGCCAAGTTTGGGTCAGCATCCCAGGCTGGCCAATTTGGTCTTAATCAGTTGTTTGCGTCTACCTGGCACAACAGCTTGTGCGGTTATCATACATTTATTTCCTATTGTTGGGACCCATTGTGGCACTCTTGATACCATAACAGAACACCTGAATTTCATAAAAGGTTCTTTACCCTATGTTTTAAGCCTGTGGTTTCAGTGTGGTAATAGAACATGAAATTTCCACTTAAAAATATATGTGTGTATAGTGTGTGTGTGTGTGTGTGTGTAGTGTGTGTGTGTGTGTGTGTGTGTGTGTGATCCACACCTGTATTTGAATTCTGCAACTGCCTTTTCTGTTCTTCCTCTACCTCCTTTGGATAGGCTTTTGGGATAGGCACAGCCAATTAAGAAATTAAAATAGTTAAGAAACTATTTTAATATTCTGAATTCCTGACTTTAGCTTATGAAATAAAGCTGAAACACAAATAAATTATTATGTATTTAATTGCTTTGGAATTTATTTTGGGGGGTGGTTAAATGGATCAAGCATTTTTTAGTCTATACTTCAAGCCTCTCAATTATGTGGCTTAAGTAAACTTTTTAATTATATATTTTCAGTACTCCCCTTACTGAGGTCATCAATATTCCTTAAATAATGCCTTCACTGTTGCATACTAGAAAAATAAAAACTTTCTTATGACAGTTTTCAGTTTAAATTGTAGCTTGAGCATGTCTTAGTTTTGTGATTTCAGGTAAGTCAGCTATTTAAATTCTTAGAGCACCAGATTCTTCATATTTAAAATGATATAATAATACTTGTATCATGGTCTTATTGAAAAAGTGAAATAAAGAATTATGCTTAAGATACATAGTTCAGTATTAGGTTCATGGCACCTGACCAGTGAAATACCAGCCACTACCTATATTTCCCTTTTGAATCCTTTTTCTTGGCATTTGTCCTTTCTGGCTTCTCCATTTTTTGTGTCTGAGTCCTACCATAATTTCCACCAGAAATTCTGCAATAGGAAGAATATTGATTTCTCTCCTTTGATTTCCTAAATTACATTGACAGCTATTCCCTTTAGTTGCAAACTGAGTTTTAAAACTATATTTATGAAGATTAGAAGTTCACTGAGGGCAAACAGCATGCCATCCACATTCCTGAATCTCTTATAGCCCTTAATAAAATGCTAGCACTGAGTGTCAACTGAAAAAGAATATTTTTTTATCAACAGATAGAAATATTGACCTACAGATAAAGTGGTTTAGTGGATTCTGATCAACCATACAAGTAGAAACCTTAACGCAATCGACTGTGAATTCTCCTTCCCTAAAAGCTTCCCATTTGTTGACGAACGATTGATAGCCATTTGATGGATTATAATTAAGCCTGGCTTTATGTAGTGTGCAAGAGCTTTATCATTGTTTGAAGGCAGCCAATCAATTAAATGCATTATTTCAAGGAAGAATAATGGGCTGAATAATCTTCTTTGAATGCTTGCTATGGCTCTTTTCCATTTTATCTCATAGACCCTGTTGTTCACACCTCCATCACATTGTATTATACTATATGTTTATCTTTGTCTATCCCACTAGATTTTTCAGGACAAAATCCATGACATTTTCATTTATATGTTTTTAATGTGGTGCCTATTACATAGCAAGTGTTCAATAATGTCTGTCGAATTATTGTGTGAATCATGAATAAATGAGGCAGTTCTAATAACAAGGAGAAAGTCTCTTAGGATGTAATCAACACGAAATAAATGAGAAAGGGCAATGACATTCCTTTAGAGAAAAATGTGATAGATGAAATGAGCTCTATTTTAGCCAGACCCATGATTGCTCCAAATAGCCCCAACCCTGCAAAGCTCACATAAAAGACACTCAAGGAATATTTATTTAAAAGAAAACAAAGATAGAAATAAAGCATGAGAAAACAAGTGAATGGAAGAACGAAGATCCAGAATAACCTGTTCAAAATCCCATGACTAGTAAGTTGCTCAATTGTGCTTTGCAACTAGGCCCCTTCCCTGTCAGTCAATATTTATTACTATCTTATACCTGTTACATTGTTGCTATTTGCTTGATTTTGTCAGTCTTCCCAATTAGACTTGAAACTCTATAAGAGCCAGAACTTTGCTTTAGTCATCCTTGTAAGCTTAACATCATAAAGAAAACGAGGCCAGATGGTCACTGGATAAATGGTAAATCGGTAGAAAATTCCTCCTTTTTTTTTTTTTTTTTTTTTTTTTTGGTCAAAGAACAGTTCAACAGAATTTTCTACAACAATGGTTATTGTCTGTAATCCATAACAGTAACAAGTCTTGTGTGGCTATTGAGCACTTGAAAGGTGCCTAGTGTGAATAAGAAGTTAATTTTCATTCAAATGTAAAGAGCTATGTGTGGCTAGTGTCTACATTACCAAATAGCACAACCTCATGTAATATTTCCCTTTTTGCTACCTTAGAATGTCTTCAAAAAGTACACCAAATCTCTTTCATTTTTTCTTTTAACACATCAGCACAATGGAACTTCTGTACTTCTGCAGCAATTTCTGCCTTGATCATATCCCCAGTATTTGATTTACTTCCTGAGTACCTCTCAACATGATGTCCAGCTGTCTCAACCAATGGTGAGACATATATTGATCCCAACAGAGGCGATATTCTTTTGTTGACTCCTAATTCCGCTCCTTCCCTTTACATTTTCCTGAAGACTTTTTCTCCTGAGAGTCGTAAGATTCTCAACATTCCCATACTTGGAATGGAAGGCAATTAAGGAAGAGGACCATAAAAAATTGTTCTCCAAAACCGTTCTGAATATAACAGAACATCAATTAAGGGAGTTCAAAGTGTTTTGATTTATCAGGGAGTTAGAGAAGGAAAAAATAAAAAAAAAAAAAAAACAGATGAGGGGACAATAAGAGCCTGGTAAATACTTGTATCAGATATTTAACAAATGAGTGTTTACTAAGTTTCAGACACTGAATTCAATACATTACATGTGCTTTTCATCACTTAAAACTGTTTCTCAAGGGATTTATTCCCATTCCCATTTTACTCTTACTGAAACTAATGTCCAAGTGAGAGTCTTAAATTGTAAAATGTAAACAGTTGTCCTAAGATTTGAACCAAGGTGCTTAACCGCTGAGCTTTTTGTAATGCCTGCATGAGATCTGTGTGTGGTGTGTGTGTGTGTGTGTGTGTGTGTGTGTGTGTGTGAAGACTGACATTGAGTATGTATCAAGTTCTGAGTTCTTTTTCACTGGTTCCTTGTACTCCAGAGTTTGACTTTTGGGTGAGGTATTTCCTAGCACTCTGTTCATCTTCCAGAACCTTCAGAATCTAATTTTTTTTTTTATTTGTCAGCATAAACTCTTCCTTTACCCTTTCAGTAACATAACCCAACTCCATTAAAAAGGAACATTGTTATTCTGCACAGTTTGCATCAGATAACAAATCTTTGGTTGATGCAAAAAAAAATTAGTCATTAAGAATCAGCCATCTGCTTCTCTAATCTCCTTAAAGTGCCATATCAAATTGGCAGATACCACTGGATTTTTAAGGAAAAAAAATCCTTAATGTGAAAAACTGACACTAAAGGTTTATGTCCTCTTCTTGTGGCCCAATAAACAATATTAATGGCAAAGCATGCAAAGGATTAATAGTTTTTCCCTTCAAGAGGCCCAGTTATAGCAATCCTGAGGAATTCAGCAGCCTAAAATATGAGTCCTACAGTGCTTCCAAGGCATAAATTATTTGTTTTTCTTCTCCTTGAAGGAGAGCTTGTCACTCCAAAAGCGATTTTTCTTTTTGATCCTTTGTACTGTAATTTCTTGTCCTCAGAGCAAAGCACCCTCCCACATACAGTATGTTCACCTTCTAAGCAAACCATTCCCCCCACCAGCCAGTCCAAAGAATGAATAGGCTTCTGAGAATGTTAGCATTTTCCCCACTTTGATATGTTAAAAATATGTTCAGGAGCATTTTATGAAATTAAGGGACTAAAGCCAGGCAATATCTGAATAAGAAAGCTCAGTCTCTGGGAAGAATATTAGCACTACTGATCTAGCCCTCTTGATTTATGAATAAGGAGATGGATGTCCAATCCATAAGGAAACATAATGTGATGGCAGTTTGATTTGCACCTTTCAGATAAATTGGTCATTTCCTTCTAGAACACTATGAAATGTCTATTGCATATCTTATTTTCCAGGAAAAAGGCTTTAATCAAGAGATCTTTAAGCTCTGCCTTTAACTAGATAAGAATAGTTTGATTGTGGTCATCAAATCTTATAAGATAAATAAGCAAAGTAGCTGATATTTTTGGACAGGATTCAATAGAGTCTTCTACATAGTTTTCTAGAGTAATATCATAAAACTCCAAACATTACCCTTAGCAATTAATCATTTAAGATTAAGAAGTGAGTGTTTAATTATATTCCATGCATGCATGATTTTGTCAGAATGAACATCACTATTTTCTCTAACTATAATGCATTAATAAAAATATTTTAAAATTTTTCTAGAAGACCATATGTGAGGCCAGAATATATCTCCTCAAAATATGAAAGATTTTTAATGGAAAACAATTAAGATAAAGCAGATATAGAAAAGCTTTCTGCTCTGTTTATTTATCTGAAACCGGGACATAAATTTAAAATGGCAAAAGGTATCCTACCCACCTACCCAGTCTCTACCAGGAAAAATAGCTTAACCACTAAAAGGTTAGCTTAACCACTTATTGGCCTGGAGATGATAATAGAAGAAATATATATTAACAACTTCACTAACTCTCCTTTATTTACCAGTTACTTTACTTCCCCAAAGTTGCTTCCTGTGAAGACACACTTATCTTCTCACTTCTCTAAAGCTTTACTCTTCCTTGTTGATGATGTTATTATAAGCTGGAATTCAAAGCCACCTCTTTGAGAATTGCTCATTCTTTGAATGTCTCTCATATGCAAGTGAGCCACATGTATTAATTAGGTCTGTGGATTTTTGTTATTATTCTTATTATAAATATAGTTATCGGGGCTGGGATTGTAGCTCAGTGGTAGAGCGCTTGCCTCGCATGTGTGAGACACTGGGTTCGATCCTCAGCACCACATAAAAATGAATAAATAAAATAAAGATATTTGTGTCCATCTACAACTAAAAAATATTTAAAAAAAATAATAAATAAATATAATTATCATATTCAGTAATGTTTGCTTGGTAGGTTATTTAATATCTTTAAGTCTTAGTTTTCATGTGTTCTAAAAGGGCATAATACTACTAACAACAGAGAACTGAGGAATGATTCAACTGGGAAATTCAACTACATAGTCTGTAACACAGTTTTGACATGTAATAGTTTCTCTTCCCTACTAAAGGGAAAGCCATTAACATTTGCTTTCATAAACCAAGTGCAGTGGTGCACACCTGTAATCCCTGGGACTCTGAAGGCTGAGGCAGGAGGATCAAAAATTGGAGATCAGCCTGGGCAACTTAGTGAAACTTTGTTTCAAAATAAAGTAAGAAAGGGCCAAGGATTTAGTCCAATGGCAGAGCACCCCTGGGCTCAATACCCAGCACCGATACACAAGTACTCAATCTACCAGGACAACGATGGAATGTTGGAGTGCATTCTGGGATTGCCACTCTTAGAATAACCCACTAAGTAGACTGATGAGAAGAAAGAAACAGACATCATATTTGAAGAAGGAGCTCATGTTTAGACTAAAAGGACCTTATAGACTAGAGAGTATGTTACAGGATGTACTCTTCGTTGCCTACTTGTAGATGAGACTATCTTCACACGCTCCAAAACACAATAATGTGAGCAAATAAAAATGAAACATACGTGCACAATGTCACTTGGTTGATGCTGATGACTGGGCCAAGTACCCTTAATTAAGTGTAATGCCATGCCAGGAAAATTTGGAAAAGTGGGAGAGAAGAGCATTTGTGGTGGTCACTTAGCATGTGGTGTCTTCAAACAGTAATTGCAACTGTCCTGCATAGCATTAGACAGCCACACACACTCAGGAGTTTTTCAGCCCGACATGTCAGAAGTATGTCTTCCTTAAACGTAATGTGGTAATGGGGAATGGAAGGCAGAGAGGTAGAGGTATTAGGCTGGTTCAACTCCAGCCAGGGCAGAGATCTAGGTCCTTCTTTAACACATGCTAACAACTAAAATCTTTGACTAAAGGGAGAATGAGCTAGAAGTAAAACATGGACAGTATATAATAATAAGTGTCAATCTTCTCTGCTGGTTTGGACCTCTATCCTATCATGGAAATATGGTCCTTCTGCATCCAACAAGAGATAAAGATATATCCAATACTATTAAAAGATAACCTGTTTTATAAGATATCTAGAACATACACAATTTGAGTTGTTGAAAAATATTACAGGAATCAGATAAATTGTATTATTTAGTTTGGTTATTTAGTTAAGTTTTGTTCACATTTGTATATTTTCAGAGGAGCTCAGTACAGTGGTTGATTCTGAGCTCTGGAATGAGTCAGGTGGGGTTTGCATCTAGTCTCACTATCTGTACCTGTGATCCTAACAGCTTATTTACTTTGCTTTTGCTTTAGTTCTTTTTTTTAAAAAAATATTGTTTATATCTTCATAGAGTTAGTGAGACAATCGACTGCACCAACATAATATGAACTGCTCAAAACTATTCCTAGCATAAAGTTACATATGCTATCTATTGTTATTATTGGTAACTTACTCTAAGTGAACTAAGATAATTTGAGTAACACTTGCCAAATTATATGCAATGATGAAAATGTAAAGGCAAAATACTAAGAGAAAATGAAAAAAGACCTGAAATACAGGTCGAGGATTTAGTCATCATCAAATCTCAAAATTACATATTGGAAGCTGTGTTTTAATTCACCAGGAAAGATTAGTCAGGCTATCATCAAGAATTTATTCTAAGGTTGATTTTAATTTATTTTGCTACAGTTAACACAGAAATGGAGCTTTATCTTTTTTCTTAAAATGACACAACTTTTTTCTTATGATGTTCTAGTCCTTCATTACTAACATTTTCTCTTCTCTGCTTTTCTATTTATTAATTAATTTTTTAAAAAATATCTCTCTGAATCTTTTCTTAATTGTAATCTAAGATTTAGACTGTCCTGAAGGGAAAGAAACAAAGAAAAACAATCTATTCCATGAAATATAAAAAACAATGATTTTTCTTAGAAGAATGGTATTTAATGGATGTGTTGGAGGGTACAGAAAATGAAACGGGATGGAATTTTAGAAGAAGAATGAATTAAATCCAGATGACCTTAGTTTTATTCTTACTTCAAGATTTTATTTGAATCTGAGGAATTTCTTGGAATTCCTCAAAAGATGGGTATTAATAATGACCATATTGAAGGAATAGTTTTGTGAGGTGAGTGAGTATTAGTTTGAGCCTCTGTAATTTAAGGCATTAGTGGTTCTTATGGATTATTGTTTGATTACTCAATTACGGTACACTAAATAAGACTAAATTATAGTGATGATCCAAGCCCATTCTCTGTTGCCACAGCTTTGTTCAATTGCCTGGCTGGCATTTAATTCTTATGTGACCCTGAGGTCTCCAGACCTCACTGTTTACTGTGTATGAATGAAGAAACACAGAATTTCTTACCCATACTTTGATGGCTTATCACTCAAATCTGCAAGAACTTACGTTTTGACAAAGTACATGCTTCATCCTAAGAAACCTTTATAACTCTCTACCAGGAGTGTTCATATTGCTCAAAACTAAGTGCTCATTTCTTTTCATGCTGTCCAAAGACATTCAATTATTTGCTATTTGCTTCTGCTGCATTAGTAAAATGCTATTCTAAGCAAGAAGCTGTCTCCTGAGCATTGACATATGCAATCTTTCACTGGAGGCAAATGGTAGTATGCTGCCTGCAGTCCTCCTTGGAGTCTAGCTGCCCTCCACTCTCAGCAGAAATGGAGAAATGGAGGTCAACAGGAATATAAAATGGTTTGCCAGTTGGGCGCTGTGTACCACATTATCATCTCTATTTTATTTACCCCTCTTTTTTTTTTCCTTTAACCAACTGAACACAACGTGTCTATTTGAAGATTTGCTTACTCTTCTGCAAAAAAAATTTGTCAGTGAGAAGTCACAGTTCTCTTTGGCTATTGCCAGTAAAAGAGCAAAAATAAATAAATAAATTAAATGATATTAATAGCAGCAGCAGTAACAATGTGAGTGGTAGTAAAATCAATACAAAATATGATCCTCCTAATAATAGCCAATGGTTGACAAGAGCTGACCATGTACTTGACACTGTTAAATATTTCACAATCATTCTCTCATTCAGTTCTCATAAGCTGTCTTTGAGGTTGATTTTACAAAAACAATGATCCTTATTTTCCCCCAGTTTACTTCTGATGAGCTGATGGGAGAGAATAGCTTGTCTCAGTAGCCAGCCTGACTCTTCAGACAGCCCTATGAAGTGGAAAGACATATCATCCAGAGCTCAGACAGCTAGCTAGCCGATGAGATGATCAGAACACACGCTACCTCAAGCCCTCTCTGCCAGGAGGCAGACATGAAAAGAGAGATCCAGGAAGTAAAGGCATGCTCAGTTCTTTATAAATCCACCAATTAAACAAACCCTTCTTCAGTAGTGGAGTGAATGAAGTATAGAGAGGAGCTGGATGGGTCTCTTCCATAGTCTTCTCTTCTGAAAATAGACTGCAATTTTCACTTCCACTGTGGAAACACAAGACAATTTTAAATTCAGTGCTCTCTCATTCCACCCCACAGTGGTCTGCATTACTTCCACTTTGTAGATAAAGAAGCACAGACTTTGCATATGAACCAAATCTCCATGTTCACATGGACAAAACGTGAGACTTAGAGCCTAGCATGTCCTCTTTATGCTCTCTATAATGCCTTCATATATTTGACAAAGGAAGCAGATGAATGAAGAAGTTTATTGGCTGATTTCTAGACTTCAAAGAATTACTCTTTTTTAAAAATTATCATTGTATTAACGACATCCTAATAAAAATCAGGTAGACTAGTTGGTGAGGAGTAAATATATTCAAGGGAAAGGATGTTATGGAATTCACTTGCATATGCTAGAAGTACTAATACTATTGAAAACAAGCCCTGTTGCTATTATAAATGTGTGAGGCAGTATTTCTTGAATACAAAATGTGGCAGGATACTCCGTGGTAGCATAAAGTAAAATGTGGCAGACTCATTTACACAGATTTTGGCAAATCCTCAATATTTCTCTTCAAGTTCATTGCCTCTAACTGCAAAGTGTAACAACCCATAAGGTACATGGAATCTGTGCTAAAACTTTCCTTGAGCACTTCAATGTTTTTAAATTTAGCATTGTTACAGGTTGCAAAAGTGTGCTCACTCTAGTATAAGTGACAGTCTATTCTTAGAAAGAGACCAGGTCTGAAAGACAGAGGTCCGTGCCTCCTGTACCCCTAATTCTCTCTTTCTTTCCCTCTCTCTCTCTCTGTCATACACACACACACACACAATTACCTTTTTATATTGATGCATAATACATCAACTAGTCTACAACATCCCTTTATTTAAAGATACTTTTGAAAAATTTATTTATACTAATATCCATAGCACACATTTTTGCTAACCTCAAAGTAGGAGGGTCTCTCTGTTTTCATCTATGGAGATATCCTTTGGCAACATATTTTGCCTCTTCTCACAGATGGCTCCTATAAACATAATAAGCAACCCTAATTTTGATGTAAAAGAAGTCTGGCTAAAGGGAAATTATTTGTGAAAAACTTTTGGAGGGTTGCAGTTCCTCTTTGCAAATTGCTGAATAACAGTTAGTTTGCCTTGTGTACTCATGAGT
The DNA here is from genome assembly GCA_004024805.1 of Geosciurus inauris. Lineage (NCBI taxonomy): Eukaryota > Metazoa > Chordata > Mammalia > Rodentia > Sciuridae > Geosciurus > Geosciurus inauris. The sequence goes on along the minus strand of PVHX01014021.1, from coordinate 37,258 downwards.
CCAGTGGAAAACTGTCTGTGTTGAATGGCTGGAAGAATGAGCTCAGGTTGAACACTTGCACAAGAACAGCTGATGTAGATTGGCAGTTGAGTTGCACAAGTGGGAAAACATCTTGACAAGAAAATTCATGATGTAGCTTTTGCTACCAAAGGGAAATAGAAGCTTAAGTGGCTACTGTCCCTTTGAAAGTCCTCTTCTAAGAAAAATAAGGTCATAGATGAAACTGTCTCATTGTGAATTCAATAACAAACACATTGTAGTGCTCACACTTGCTTTTGAATTTTTGCCTCTCAAATGATTTTCTCCTGTTTTATTTTTCTATTTTTCCATTGGGTACTTAACACTGACCTACTCATTGAAGCAATTTGTATACATTCATTTTGCTTTTTTATTCTACCTACTAGTCCAGTGACCTGGAACAAGTTGTTTATACATAATAATGATACTTGCTTCATACAATTCCAGTGGTAAGTTAATGAAGTAATAAAGTAACATGCTAATCACAATGCTTTCAGTAATCACTAAAACAGTATTAGTGAGACAATTCATAAACATACCTATTTTAGAACATTTGAAAATGCTTAGCAGTATTTGATGCTTGGCAAATAATAAACATTTGAATGTGTGTTTAGTTGAGGTAAAGGGAACGACTATCACTTGTGAGACTAAAAGAGTTCCTTAGGTTCTAGGGATCATCAATAAATACTTCAACAAACAAATGATAATTATAGTATTAGAAGAGACAGAAAACCACAGGTTACATTTATTGCCATGGTTCTCCAACTTGGGCACACCCTTGCCTCTATCACCTCATGTGGTGCTTGGTATATATTAGATGCTCAATAGATATTTGCAAAATTACATATTGTAGTAAAATATTTTTATTATATTTTGGGGATGTTTATTCAGATTCCTAGCCTGCATCTGAGATTTACTAAATCTGTAACAGTGATGGAGGGGCTGGGGCAGAGAAATGTCACATTAAATAAATTGTATAAACTATTCTCAAGAACTTCAAAGTTTGAGTCATTGATTCAGGGCATTTCCCAAGTTCCATGAACAGGTTTGTGGAACAAATGATGTTCTATTTATCTCTTTAAATCTTTCTCAAAATGTTTGACATTAGCTGGATGCAGTGGGCATGCCTGTAATCCTGGCAGCTCCAGAGGCTGAGACAGGAGGATTGTGAGTTCAAAACCACCCTCAGCATGACGAATCACTTAAGCAAATTCTCTAAATAAAATACAAAACAGGGCTAAGGTTGTGGCTCAGGTGGAGTGCCCCTGAGTTCAATCCCTGGTACCAAAAAAAAAAAAAAGAAAAATGTTTGCCACTATTTAAAGGCAAAAGTCACATTCTTATTATTTTTAACAAGCTTCAGCCTTTTCACACAGCAGCACTGGAACATTCTAATGCATTTTCTTAAAAGACTGTTCAACCATTCAATTGCAAATTATTTATTAAGTAGCTACAGTGTGCCAGGTACTTCATTGCAAACACGGTAGTAATGAGGCATGCTTGGTCCTAGCCCATGTCATCAAGCAAACACTATACTATGGATATACGTTTTATGGTAATAAATACTATGAAGAGAAAACACACAAGCGGACAGGAGATTTAACCTATTTTGAAGTGGATATGATCAGATGATGTTTTCTCAAGAGTTGGCATAGGAAAGAAAGGCAATAGTGTTTTGGGTAGATTATTAGTAAGTGCAAGTTCCTAGAACAGAAAGGCTTTAGGAATGTTCAAGAAACTTAAGAAAGCCAAGCAGCTGAACACAAGAGACCATCAAGAGGTGAGGTGGTGACAGGCAAGGCATGCCAGATTTATAGGAACTTGTGGTCTCATAACACGAAGGATTTAGGGCAGTGCTTCTCATTGATACCCCTCAAATATCACCAGAATCCTGAACCAGAAATTTGAAAGTTGAAGTCTGATTATCTCTCTTAAATAATCCAACCTCATAATTCTCTGTGCTTTTTGTTTTGTTTTGTTTGAAAGGGATCACTAACTTTGCATATGTGGGAGATGAGAGCAGATGAGGTTATCGCAAACCACCAGGATATTTGTTGTATATCCCCCAAATCTTCTGTAAGCAAAATAATTAACTTCAACCATGTTCTTATGCCGTTTTATTCATAAATTCTATTTTTTTTTAATGCAAGTTCTAGGTAAGAAGAACAGGACAAAAAAGAGGAGATTAAAAAATGTCCTCATTATCTTGGTAAATAGTTTGTACTGTGGATCCATAGCACAATCTCTTCCTTGGAGAACTTTGTCTCATTAACATAATATAGCATATTATAGTTTCTTAAGTATGTTAATTTTTGAGTATGGTCCAAATGCATAAAATATTCATGGCCAAGGTTAGCACAATTAAAGATGTTCACGATATCTTCAGTGCTAATTGTGGAAGTGTGGGGAAGCAGACTTCTAATTAGCAGGGCCCTGAATATGAGTTTTCCAAGGCACATGTCCTATCACAGGCCAGCAGTTTGGCCCAGATGTTACTTTGTTACTTTTTCACAGACAATTATAGACAAGGTAGAATCTTTTTTTTTTTTTTTTCTGGGCGCTCTCATTCTAGTTTTCTGGTGTAGGCCAGCTGCAGCCAAAACTTGCCAACTGAGGACATTTTCTTTGATGCATTTTCATTCTTTGAGAGATTTCTCTTGTCCTCCTTTGCTTTCTGCTCAGGTTCCCAGTGCCCATGATATCTTGTCCCAGCAAATTTGATATATTTCTCTGTTGGGTTATAGTACAAGAAGATTTTTAAAAAGATATCAGAGAGAAAAGGATTGTGAGAATGGAATGAAAGTGTCAAATCTTGCTCTGTGATTGGAAAAATAACCTATGGAGGTCATCCTGACAGTTCTCATTCAAGAATGGTTAGTAACTTCACTGAAATATATTTATCTCTGGCAAATATGAGGTTCTAGATATGCATCGATTTGCAATTCCAGATTGTTATTGTCAGTTTAACTCTGTGTCTGGGAAATTTTTCAGGAAATTACAAAAGAATTTTAGCCAAGGGATCACCCATGATATTTTGTCTCCAGTAGTTAGAGTCTACAGCCAACTATTTCTTAGAGATTGCAATTCTGATTTCTAATAAGCCATTACATTTAATAAAAAGAAAGGAGAAATTAATTTCCATCTTTCCTCCAAAAATACTCTAAAATTTGTTTATCTCTTTGAATGATGGAAACAGCCATCTAGTCTCCTTCAATGGAACTCTCATCTTTCTTACATTTATCCCTGACTTTTCTGTCATTGCTGCACCCCTTTTAAATGGACTCTACACTTCACTAATTGTCCTTCAAAAAAATCTCTGTTTTAATCCTTACTCCCTAACTCCTTTCACATGGGTTTATTTCAGATGTCCTCATTTCTCATCACCAGGCTCCAAGCAGAATCCTCTATCTTTAATCTCTTTCCATTCTAGTCTTGCCTGTTTCCATCTGTCCTCAGAAGAAATGTGATGATTGTATTATACACCTACCTTAAGGAAATGTGTCCTTCCCACTGACAAAAAGATATTGATATTTTCTGTAAGGCAAAAAAGCTTTTATCAGCCAATGCAGACATTTAACCCCAGGAGTTGTCTTTGCGTATAGTCATAAAATCTTTATATACTTGAAGCAAAACAACATGATTAGCTTAATGCTACTGTAAAGTACTCAGTGTGGACAAATGTGCCAACTGAGAATTTGCAGGAAATGAAACTATTCTCTAAAGAAATGATTGCCATAATATTGGATTGTTAATTTTAAAGAAAATATTAATTTATGCAAGCTGTATTGCACTGGTCATTTCCTGTTCTACAATGGAATAAAGACAAAGAAATAAAGAGTCTCACTTTAATATATGAGGAAGATTTCTGTCGCTTCCATAGAAACTTTGTCAGGATTATGAACATTCATTCTAGTGCTTTGTACAATTGATGGTAACACCCTGATCAAGCAACTAGAGATATTATTCAGTCTATGAGGAACATAACATTCTAGATGAAAAATAAAATGTACAATTAGTCAAAATAATTAAAAGTTAAGCGGTAAAAGTGGTGAAAATTAATAACAGAGAAATACTTCCAGCACATGGTTGGCACAACAATTGTATACTTGATGAAATAAATTACATTGATGATCAAATTACAACAGCATCTCTGAAATAAATAAATTAATAAAAATAAAATCTATTAAAGATTTTATTTTTAAATCATAAAAATAAAATATAAACAGAAATATATCAGTGGAAATATGATTAAAGTATATAGTTCAGATGTAGAATTGTTTTGGTAATGATACCATGAGAACATAAATTCTTAGCATTAGAGCATGCTGTGGGAGGGGCATGTGGGAATTCATTATACATAGCAATTCCCAAGTCTAATATTCTTTTAATATAAAAAGTTAAAATATTAATAAATCTTTCAAAAATATATGGAATGTCAATCCTCTCCCTCTAATCTCTGAGAAAAACTTTGAGGTTGCCAACATGTTCTTGCCTCTGAGTACTGTCTATATTTTTCTATTACTTTATTTCCCTTATGTCATTTAAAAAACTATTCAGCATTAAATTCAATGAAAATTATTAGATGTACATATTATATATATGTAACATAATATATATGTACATATATACACATACACGTATGAACACACATATGTTTCTGTGTATTGTGCTGGGAATTGAATCCAGAGGTGCCCTACAACTGAAATACATTCCCCAGTCTTTCTTTTTGAGACAGGGTCTTGATAAATTGTTGAGGCTGTCCTTGAACTTTGGATCTTCCTTAGCCTCCTGAGGAGCTGAAATTATAGACGTGTGCCACCTGTTTTACTTAGATTTTTCGCCACTGTCAAGACCTGACAAGAACAATTTTAGAGAAGGAAAAGTTTATTTGGCTATCACAGTTTCAGAGGTCTCAGTTCATAGGTGGCTGACTCCATTGCTGTGGGTCAGAGATGAGGAAGAACATCACGGCACAAGGACATCGCCGAGGAAAGCAGCTTACAAAGGAAAGAATGTCACAAGAGGAAACAGAGACACTAAACTCAGCTTACAAAACATATATCCTAAAGGGTCGCCCCCAATTACACTCATCCTCCAATCACACCCTACCCGCCCACAGTTATCACCCAGTTAATTCCTATCAGGGGATTAATTCATTGATTAGGTTAAAACTCTCATAATCCACTTATTTCACCTCAAAGCTTTCTTGCATTGTTTCACACATGAGCTTTTGGGGGACACCTAATATCTAAACCATAGCGCCACCACATCCAGTGCACATACACATATTTAAAAAGTCTAAGAGAGGACACTATCATATCAGTTTCTTGGAAGGTATGATACCATGCATATTCATTTTTAAAGAAAATTCTGTAGGCTTTCAATCTAAGACAGATCATGGCATGTTGGAGCTCAAAACTTTCAATCAAGTGACCTGAATTTTTTTAATAAGGACACATCTTACCATTATATAGGGTTGGAATCACTCTAGTGATTTCTAAAGAGTGCTCTAAGAAATGGTATGGTCTCTGACAAAGATTTTTGCCCTGCAAGAAAACTATCTTTTCTATTGTATGTGTGTTTTTAATTTGATTAATTTCTTTTCTTCTTTATGTTCCTCACCCAGAGTTCTTAAATATTGTTCTTCTCTTCATTTAAAATAAACATGCCTAATATTTAGTGGGATTTTTACATTTTTTTCTATCACATGCTAGACTGTAAATGTTCTTCCAAGTACCATTTGGCTGCGTCTCACAAACGCAAATAAATATATTTTAGTTATTAATACCTAAATGTTATAGTTAATTGACCAATAAATTATTTATTTTCTTCTTAAATTCTGGCTATTTCTTTAGTTTTGTACTTAATATAATTGTATTGTAAATAGCAAACTTCATAGTCTTCATGACCCCAAGAATTTTATTTTATTTATTTTTATTATTAGAGGTTTTATTATTAGAGCATTTTAGTTATACATAAGAACTGAGATCATCCTGACAAAATTTACATGGATGGAATCTGACCTACTTTATTCAGTCTGTTTCCCACCCTCCTCTCCCCACAAACCCCACTCCAGTGATCCTCCCCTTGTTCATCCATTTGTCCATCTTTGGTGTTTTCCACACACACACAAAGGTGAAATTCCCTGTGATACATTTATATATGCACATAATATGATGTTGTTAAATTCTTTCCACAGGTCCTCTCCTTTCGTTCTTCTTCCTTTCATATCAATCCTCTCCTCCTACTCCACTGATCTTCTCTTTATCTTTATGATATTCGATCCCCTCTTCTTTTCTTATATTACAACAATAATTATTCTTGTTGAACAGAATGGTGTAATAAGTAGTTTTTGAATAATTATACAAGAGACACTTGTGGCTCAGTTTTTTTTTTCTCCTTAAGAATGGGATCAAAATTGTAATGGATTGCACACTATGTATGTATAATATGTCAAAATACACCCTACTGTAAGGAATATCTAAAAGCAATAATAAAAAAAATAAAAAGAACAAAAATGGAAAGAGAGGTTAAAATGAAGGAAAACAGAGTTACTGTAGTTAAACTATTCAAAAAATCCTCTGTGTGCATAGACCTGATTTAAATGTTCATTCCTCTGATTCTGTAATACATTATTTTTTTCTCTAGTGACTTTCATTCATCAGTGATAATATTTACAAGAAAGCAAACATAAGATTGGAGCTAGAAGTTTATTAACCGTGAATATAAACTAAGAAAAAATCGGTATTTGAACTTGAAATTTCCATCTGATTAAAATTCCATGCAATAGTAATGACCAAACTATTATATATTAGTAATGCTAGTTTAATAACTGTAGCAATTTAATGTTAATTAGGAAACTTGAAATCAAATGGCTTCTCTTTCAATAAGTATTTTTTCTTTGTTTATAACTTGAATTAGTAATCAATACATATATTTTCTCTTTCCAATAAAAAAAAGAACCCTGAGGTTACACTCCTATCTCTTACTTATCAGTGTCTATGGTCAACTTATTTCACCTCCCTTACCTTTTTTCTCTTTATCTATAACAACAAAATGGTAAAAGATACGTTTATTTTAGTTATTAAAGGGGATGGCAAATGTGAGTGTTCTATACATGGTAAGAGTTCTGTGTGATTATAACTCACCATTCTCTATGCCACTGTTGCTCAGGTGAAATATTAACACAGATTTTTCTTTCTTTCTTAAATAATCATTTGCCTATACTCACACTACTGAACCGATCTCCTTTTTCCCCCCACCTCTGTTCTTCAACCTTTATGTAACATTAAGTAGTAAATATTTAAATTCCCTGCAGGGTTCCTATGATCTCTCATAACTGGTCATAATCATGCATATCTAACATGAGTCCTTAAACTTTGTTGCAACTTTTAGCATATAAATATTGAGGAGAGAAAAATCTCAAGCATTTTAAATTTGTCTAGACTTATTTAGTGGCTCACTAGGTTGACAAATACCATACTTGTACATGTGTACTTAAAAATGTCTGATCCTCAGCATTCTATGTAAGTTCATTTGGACAATGAACTTTATCTGTCATGATCTTTAAGTAGACTTTTTGTATCTGCTTGATCTGTCAGTTACTGAGAGAGTTGAAAAAATATCCCAGTTGAACAATAAATTTGCCAGTTTCTCTTTGTTGTTCTCTGAAATTATATGTAAAATACATATTATAGTTAATTATATTCATACAAGTTTATAAGTATTACATCTTCATGGACAATTATATACTGACTTTCTTTTAGCTCTAGTAATTCTTTTTGCTTTGAAATGTATTTTGTTTGATCATCCTATGACCACGAAGGCCTGCTTTTGCAAGGGAGGGTAAGAGGAAGGACTAGGAACTGAATTAGAACAAATTATATCTCATGCTTTTATGATTTTGTCAAGATAAATTCAATTGTGATGTATAACTGAAAAGAACAAGTAAAAAATAAAACTTTGAAAAAATAAAAAAGATATGAATATGCATCAAATTAATTATAGTACCAATGTGTAAACACTAAAATTTCACATAAATGTTGAATTTTTATGCAACCAGAAGCAAAATTATTTAACAAGCATTAAGTACTGTAATGTGTGAAATCTATGTGTGCAGAATATACACATTTTATTATGTTTAGAAACTACTATTTAAACATCACTATTCACTTAAGATGCATATACACAACACATGGGGGATGTTCTTGGTGAGATATATCCCACACATACTTTAATGTGTAGAATGACAAATTATTCATATATCCTAAAAATTCTGAAAAGATAAGATTTACTATTTTTCACCTAACATGAATATATCAACTTCCTAATTGTTCTATCACTAAGTTTATAGCTACGTATTGTAGTATTGTATAGGTATTTCAAATGAATCATATAAGTGATGTATGAATATAATACTTACACTTCTCTGTACTTCTTTGAATGAATAAAAGATATAAGATTATACTATATCTATAGAGTTAGCAGACCTTATATTATGCTTAATGGGCATTATTTATTCTGGAAAATCTTCATCTCCCCATGAAATAGAGAAGTCAAGCACATAGTCATAGAATCTCAGGTGGTTGAAAGCATGTATCACACAAACCTATCACAAAGTAGATTGTGGTTCTTCCACGTTCAGGTAACAGATTTACTTTTGAAAGTTAATTTTTGTAGGTCATTCATTTCCAAGGAGTTGGAGTACTATCAATAAAAATAACTAAAGGCTGTGAGGGGTGGATATAGCCTAAGTCCTAGGGCAGAGTGCAGTTCAACAGGCACAGAATCTTACCTAATTTCTGTCTGCCTCCAACAGTCTCAACAGCTTTCTTTTGATTAATTTCCAACATTTTGACTCTTAACATGACTGCTTTCTTATGTTTTAAATGAGTCAGTATTCTATTTTTTAAATCTGAATATGACTTTTGTCTGGATAATGGAGTTAATTAACACTTGTTTCAAATTCTTAAATGTTTGGAGTTATTTTTGCAGTTAAATTCTATGCCCTTTCTTTGCTCTGTTTTATACATGATTATGTATTTTTCTCTCTCTTTTTCCCATCATTTCTTTCTCTATTACATTTTATTTTGAATTGAATTTATCCTTCCATGGTTTCATATCTACAGATGTGGATTTCAAGCAACTTAAGAAAATCAGTTAGAAATCAAATTGTACACATATCAAGTGTGAAGCAATTCTATATCTTTATTACATATTTTAAAAAATTTATCTTATATTTTAAAATCTTGCCATAAGTCTTATGACATATGCAATTGTGTCCAAATATTTCAGTCCTATTTTTATGGGTCCACAGCACTAGCATTATAGCTTTATATAGTCATTATTTGTTTTACTTATATATGTACAGCTTTATTTGCTCTTTGTTTCTTCATTAAACTTTTGTACCTTCCATATTAGATCATTTACTTTTCATCTGAAGGTCATTACTACTTAATAAATGAATTCATTTAGTATCTATTAGGAACCTATTATGTGCCAAGTTAGATATTATGATTGTAGTAGTTAACCATGTAGACAAAAAGCCTTGTCTATCTTTTGGAATTTTCTTTAGTGATCATCTGTTTATAGCAGAAGTGCTATTTGTCTAGAAATGATTTTTTTCCTCACTCTTTGTTTCCAAAGCTACTTTTATGAGGTCTTTAATTTTAGCTTCATTTAGATTTTCTTTTTCAGCATATGTAAGGTACCATTCTTTTTGTTTGGCTTTTATTTTTTTGAAAAGTCAGCTTTCAATATAATTATTAGTCTTCTAAGATAAATGTCTTTAATCTCTAGAAGCTTTTGTAATTTCCTCATTATCTTTGGTAATCTTCAGTTTCATTATATCATGTTCAATTATAGATTCTCAACTTGCAATTTGTTAGAGATTCTTGCAGTATATATTTTCATGAGTTGTAGAAAACTATCAACATTACCTATTCAAAAATTCTGCTCTATTTTTTCTTTCATATTTAGCAGTTTTTCTAATCTGTTATTTTATGTAATGCATGTTTATAGTTATACTTTTTAATATCTCTCATTTAAGTGTCAAATCAGATATAAAAATACATATATAAGTATATAAAAAGGTTTTGTATACCCTTATATATGTATATACACATTTTCAGCAAATATATGTATATATGAGGAGAAAATTAACTTTTAGCTACCTGAGAGAGACGAATTACTAAATTACTGTTTGAATTATCAGTTGATATGGTTAATTTCACTAAATGACATATTTATCTGATTATCTAACAGAATTATATAAATTCCTCAAAACCTCTCATATTTCACAAAAGAAAACAGAGTTGAGAGACACAGTATATTTTCTCAAGAGTATGTCTAAGTTATGGTGCAAATTTTTTACTGGAACTCACTACTTCTGATTCTATATCCAAATTCCTCTTCCAGTAAATTACTTAATTTAAAAAAATAAATGAATTATTATTTTAATATATACAATGCATACATGTATGCACCCCTATCTGATGAATTGACAGAGCAAATGATTCAGTTTATATATATATGAAAGTTCGTGTGTGTGTGTATATATATGTATAAAACACATATATATGTATGTATGTGTGTCTGTATACATTCAGAGAGGAGAAAGAGTCAGAGTCATGAAGAAAGGAAAAGCTAGAAAGATTTTATTTATAAAAGATCTATTGTATACACTTAAAATTTGCACATTCATTTCATGCATATGTGTGTATATATTAGATTGTTTAAAATTTCAGTTTCTTTATTTATAAAAGTTAAACTTGGAATTTCTCAAATATGCTTATTCATTTTAGAATTGTTTATTACTCTTACTAATTTATACTGTTTGTTTTTCTTTCACCATATTGTACCCACTCAATATTTGGTTTCTGACTACTGTAGTTACTTAAGTCTTCAGATGTAGAATTTGTGCTTTATATTTCTGCTGCCTTTTATTTTAAGTGCTTTCTTTTCTTGGGTATTTTTAAAATTTGCTTTTTTTTTGCTTCTATTTTTGTTTTTTATAGTGCTGCAGACCAAACACAGGGCTTCACACAAGCTAGACAAGTGCTCTACCACTGAGCTAGGTCCCCAGCTTCCTGGGCATTTTATATGTTTTAACAGTGAGAGCCTACTTTTTGAACCTTACTTAAGACTGTCTCAAGGAATAGATTATAAGTGGATTTCTCCAAAATCCATATGTCCTTGCTTCCCCTAAATATCTAGTAGTGCTGTTGCCCAGATCCACTTTAAATTGCATTTATGATCTGATATTTTTGGAATAAGATGGTAGAATGATTTTATATTGTAATATTGTCTGAAGGTTGGATCATCATATGATTTCTTAGGAAAGACACTTTCCTGCTCCATTTCTAACTATTCTTGGTTCTGAAACATTTCATTGGAATCCTAAGATAAGGTACTAGTTTTGTGTCTCATCTACTCTCATGTTGCAGATTTAGATTAGAGGAAGAGAGACAGAGAAATTGACACATGGACTTGTACTGGACTCCTCAGAGAAGTAGACTCAAGAATTTGTTATCTGTTTTATATTTTCCATAGAATCTTAGGTCAGAGGCTCAAGTTAAATAGGCTGGCAAATTTTCTCTAAGTGAAATCCCACTTCAGTGATTTTATTTTTTCATTATGTGTCCCCTCTTATTTTTAGCTTTTGTTCTGTTTACATTTCTGCTAACTTAATTCACACATTTTAATAGGTGCTTCTTATAATTTACTTAAGTAAATTTTTCCTGGACAAACTTTCCCAGTTCATTTGGTAGTCTCACTGTCCCTCCAGTTCTCAAAGCACTGAGACTATTTTTCATGCATCTATAGATCCAAATGAAGAAAAGTTTCTATCTACATGTCATTTTTCCTAAAGGTATTAGAAGGAATATAAAACAAGACAGAAGAGGGATAATTTCTCCATGCAATTAATCAATAAACAATGAATAACAATTTTAGTCCAGAAAAGTGATTCATCTCTTTTAGGTAGCTGATGTATACATAATCTGGTTCTCTCCTCTTTCTTAATTACTAAATGTGATATGCTGTTATTGATTATAATGAAAAATATCCAGTGTGCTTTATTAAATGAAATGCAATTGAAAATGTCTCCTTTATTCACAAGGATCCAAAATCATATAAATGTACAGTGAGTTTATCTTACCTTCCAAGGTAGGTATCATTGAACAGTAATTGTGTGTGTGTGTCCATGTGTGCACACATCAGTTGAGTCTCTAAATGATGAAGTATGGACTGCTATAAGGTAACTGTTTTTTTCTTACACCTCACTGTTGGAAGGAGAGAAATCCAGCTGGTTTTAGACAGCAAGACTAAGGAGAGAACTAAATTTCATACTGAGAATAATTAGGAGGACATAGATCTTGTTCAATTATTTCAATGCAGTATGCATGTCCCGGTACAGCATCTTTTCTGCCCCTCCCCCCTTTTTTTCCTAACATCACCAATGTTAAGTACTAAGGTAAGCGACACTGGGTCAGAAATATTAGGAACCAATTCTAAAGGGAAGTGACCAGGCATCTTACCAAACATAGATATAGACAAGAATACAATGAATTAAGGCTTCAGGTTGTTAAGTCTAATTGCAAACTTTTAACCACTCTCCAATAATGGGGCTATTTTATTCAACTTTACTTTATCCCATATTATTCACACCACTACTTATCTTGTGCCCCCAATTTTAAGACAATCAATCTTCCTCAGCGCTAACTTCCTGCTAATTAACAGTACTCCCAAGCATCATCCAGTTGGCTTGTGAAACCCTTTCTTTGAATTTTTTCCCTACCACTCATTCTGTGATTGTACTAACAGCAAATATGAATAGAGAACTCTACAGGAAGAACTGGTAACCATGGTGATAGGAGGGTGCTTTCTGCAATAACTCCACTGTACAAAATAATTTATGCATGAATGTAAAATCACAGATGTTTTGAACCATATGCAGGCTATATTTAACCACAGTACAAGTGACAAGTTACATGGGAGTTACTAATCCAAAAGAGGTGAGCTCCAGTCAGATAATAATCCCCTATTGCCCACCTCTGCCAGTAGAAGCCACCTAGGCACAGGGACCTACTGCTTTTAGAAGTCATGTGTAGTATATATGTTAGTGTGAGTTAACAGTTTATGATTTTATATGTGTGTGTGTATGCTGATGTGTGCAACAGAGAGGAATATACAGATTAAAATATTTAGAAATGAGTACACTGAACAGATAATTAAGAAAGAGTAACAAAGGTAATATAAAAAGAAAGAACAACAACAATAACAAAAATAATGGGAAAAATTGTCCTACTTTCTTATATTTTTCTCTTCCTAACAGTCTTGGTTATAGAGATGTTGAATTTTTGCCATATCCCTAATTTTTCAACTTGAAAATAAAAATACAGATTTTTGTTTTAATAGTTAAGCTAGAAAATAGTACCTTTGGTTATTAGGAATAGATCTTAGCCTAATTATGTTTATAGCTCAGTGAAATAATTTATCTTCATAGTAATCATTTAAAAGGTTAAGCTGCATTTAGTATAATCTGGTTAGAAATTCAAAGAAATGTTTAATTCATGTTTGAGTATTTGTATCCAAAATTTCTCTTCTCTTTTGTCTTTGCTCTTAAAGAAATAAATCCTAACTCAAATCTTGATCATGCTGCATGAACTTTTACCAGGGCTGACTCCAAAAATATGTTTACAGTTTTAAGAAATAAATTCTATTTTGAATTCCACTCTGCACTTGTAAAAATAAATGCTGCTTTTAGAATAGGTTTTTCTAAAAAAGACCCTCTCAGAAATCACAACATTTATGCAATACTTGGTGGAATAGGGCTATTTTCAGTACTGGCCTTTTGGAATTCAGAGGCAAAGGGAAGGAATGTGAAATGGAAATAAAATAATTTGCATTGCAAAGCTCCTCATTTCCCGTGACACTTTGTGTCTATGGTTGCCTCGTTTTCTTCATTCCCATGTTCTTTCTCTTTTCTCTTTGATTAAAGTCTTCCTGGACTTTTGCCCTTTACCTATGTCTTTGCTTACTGTTTTTTTTTTAATCACTTCCTCATTCTCATTTTAATATAAATTGCCTCACTAGTAATTAAGTACATTTCTGCATATCCAAAAGAGACTCCTGTTGGACAATCGTTTTTCTCTCCTTGACACCCCACCTCCATTCCTAGAGCACTAATGTGCAATTAAACATTAACAGGGAACCTAAATATTGACCCAGATGAAATTTAATAGAAAGGAATAACCCCACAGTTCAAGAGGGCAATTGTCCATTGGCACGTTATTTTTGCCTTGACTCTTGGTAGGGTGCTCTCAACTGAGAAAAATAGGGAAGCTGCTATTACAGGATAGTGACTACATGGCCTCAGAGATAATTTTCCTTGACTGTAATAGGTAGTTGGTCCCAGTAGGTCACACAGAGTCATAAGACGTCAATGATGACTAAAGAATTGCAGGATTTCCTAGATGGCCCTGACATTTATTGTTTCAATGTTGGGTATTTGAAGATATCTATCACCTCTTTTTCACTCTAAGTGGAGAAAGTTAATTGAATCTCAAGAATAATATTATTCTTCAGATCCAATTCAATCTGTCCTTTTGAATGATTCTGTACCATGCCATGGAAAGACAAGGGGTTACATATATTTATCAACAAATGTATCTATCGGTTTATAGATATTCTTTCTGCCTTTAGAAATATTACTTCTCTTATTCTTCTTGGGAAATAGTACTGCTGGAGGAGCTGTCCATGGTGGTGATGTACCTGGTGGTGCTGTCCCTGTTACTGCTGGCTAAAAGAAGCATTGTGTCTTTGCTGGAGCTAGGCAGGTGCTGGAAGGATGAAAACTCCCTTACTGTAGGGAGGGACATTCTGTCTCTTATTATCAAGTTAAATATGGCATTTAGTTTGATTCCTGGGACATAATAATTTTTAATAAATATCTTTTGAAAAAATGAAAGGAAAAAGAGAAAAATAACAATGAGAAATTAATTAAAGATAAATGTAACTTTCTGTGTACATTTCCTGAAATTATTAAGGAAAATAACTCAATTAGATAAGCATAAACTTTCTTCCCTGGGTAACTGTGTATATCATATGAGCATGTCTTGGACTTGTGGACCCTAACAAGTATGCTATTAGTATTTTGGTTTATATGTCAGAAAAATGAAATATTAGTCCAATCCACTTTATTATTACTGATTGAAAACCATCAATCTTCTATAAATTTTTTTCTATACAAAATTAATTTCTTCTGATGTCCCTCTTATCTCCATTATGGCCCCTGTATAGTGAATCTACCTATTTATTTAATATAGAAATGCAAATTATAGAACAGTATAAGAAAAATATTTAAATCACCCATAATCCCACTACTCAAACTAACCAATATTTTATTGGTATGTTTATATTTTTCTATGTATATATATATTATTTATATTACAGACATAAAATCATATATGTATAAAGTCTTATATAAAAATCTTATATATATGCAAATATATGTGTATATACATAGACATATACACATAATTTCCAGTGAACTACATCTTTAATATTTTTAAAGTGTGTATGGAGATTTCTCAGAAACCTTGGAATGGAACCACCATTTGACCCACTTATCTCACTCCCCTGTATATACCCAAAGGATTTCAAATCAGAATACTACAGTGATTTGGCCACATTAATGTCTATAGCAGCTCAATTAATAATAGCTAATCTATGGAACCAACCTACATGCCCTTCAACAGATAAATAGGTAGAGAAAATGTGGATATATACATAATGGTGCAATGTGCCTATTTTTGAATGCAAATCTTATCATTATATTTTGTGTTGGTCATTTTAAGTATTGTCTATGTTTTATCATTATCAAAGCTATATACGCAGTGTTCCTGTTGGAGATAATCATTGCCTGGTGGCTAAACATTTCTGATCTGATTATTAAGAATCTACTGTCAGAATGCTGAGATTTGTGTGTCATACACTTGGGTTAACTTTTCAGTCTTATTTGTAGACCTTTGGATAATCTGTAAGTATACAAGGAATCCCAGAATTTTTTTCTTACCAGCAGTTGCAATTTTTGCAGAAAAGTAAGGCTGGCAAAGTGACATATATTTATTCAGTCCACTCCCTTGTGACCAGGCAAAGAGGAGAGCAATGGGTGTTTATATTGTAATTCTCATAGGATGTCAACCTAGTTTTAGAGTTTAGAATTTTTATTTGCTTTCCCTGCAGAAAAAATTTCTTAGAGAAAAATTTACACAAATAAAAATAATGCTATTCTTCTTTTTGTTACATTTATATGGCACCTATGATAGTTTTGAATATGAAATTAAATGACAATATAGAAATGTACATGAATTCTTCAATGTCATATTTAAAGTCTTCACAGTGTGATGTAAACATTTCTATCCATCATTATTTTTTAGTAGTGTGTGCAAATTCCATATCAAATTTCTTTATGTTTTTGAAATACCCTTTCTTTTTACACATTACTCCCTCTGCATAGTCTATGCTTGTTCCTTTCCAATTGATAAACTCATGATTATTCTTTAAGATACTTCAGATACCCAGGAACAACAAGTTATCATCATTTCTCTGCCATGATGCTACTCATCTTTATTTTGGCAATAATACTTCTGAAATATTGTTTGATCCTCCTCCCATTGTGGTCTAGGCAGTAAATGTGTTCCATTAATATTTATATCATCATATATGTATGGAGAGCATGACCCTTAAATGTTTGTTAAATGTGCAAATTAATGAGTGGAACCCACACTGAAAGTCCATAATAAGTGATTCTACCAGTACTATCCATGCCTTACCTGTATACTCTAACATCACTTAAATGGCAATTGCTTGAATTCCTAAGTTCTCTTTTCTGTGTGTAGTCACGGATGATACATTCAGACATAATTATTTTATCCAAAGTGTATTTCCTATACTTTCTCCCTAAAAACATCTTTGGAAATTGGGATTTATGTATGTCATAATCCCTGAATGCCTGCACATAACTCATATTAGACTTTTACTTGTTTTTTATCCATTTAATTATAAATATTTGATATATATAGAACAATAATAGTAAATATAAATATTTAACCCCATAGTATAGATTTAGCATTTTTGATCTTTTATTATATTTGTTTCAATAATTATTTTCCTGTAATAGTGAAGTAAACTATACACACACACACATACACATACACATACTATACCGTAAAATATTTCTATATATATCTTTCAAAAAATTTTCTTTAAGCCAGAATCGGTGGCACAAGCCTGTAATTCCAGCACTTAGGGAGGCTGAGATAGGAGAATCGCAAGTTCAAAGCCACCCTTACAAATGGCGAGGTGCTAAGCAACTCAGTGAGACCCTGTCTCTACATAAAACACAAAATAGGGCTTGGGATGTGGCTGAGTGGTTGAGTGCCCCTGAGTTCAATCTCCAGTACCAAAATAAAATTTTTTTCTTTAAATAGAGATAACATTATCATTACTAACAAAAATTCCACAATAACAACTTGTCCATATTTGATTCCCCTATTTACATCTATATTGTATTTTACAAATACATATATAAGTATGCATTTATAAATATATAGTCAACCACATCATGTAGATTTAACATTTCTTATCTTCATTTATATTTTGCTTCATTAATTATTTTCCTGGAATATTTCAAAACAAATATATATATGCATACATATACATGCATACACACATATTTACATTCTGCTTATCATAAAATATTTCCACATGCATTCTCAAAAATATGCTTAATTTAATAAAAATAGTATTATTATATTAAATTAATATAATATTATCACACCTAACAAAAATTCTTTAATGTCACCTAATTACCTATCCATATTTGACTCCTCCATTTATTTCCACACTATATTTTACAATATAGTTTGAACATGGATCCAGGAAATTTCCACACATTGCTTTTGGTTACATTCTGTCTTTTTAAAGCTATATCAGTTTTTCCTTTATTAAAATTTATTCCTGACATTGACATCTTAAAGAGATGATATAATTTATTGTCCAAGTTTGGTATTTCTTCTTTGTATTACTTAACTTGATTTTTTTCTGTCCCTAAAAACCTTAAATACCTATAAAGTGTAGGTTAGATCTATTGTAATACTATTGCAGATATTCCCATTTTATTTTCCTTTTCTAAATAATATGTATAAATCCAGTGAATATGACCTAAGATTTATTCATGGGCTTATAGTGTTTCATAGTGTGATTATTTTGCTATGTGTGGTCATAATCCATATATTTTGGATAAAGGACAAAACAGTAGAAGGTAATATAAGACTAGAAATATTAATCCAAAACTTAGATATATAAGGTGCTGGCTTCAAGGAGTTTCATTAAATAAGGAGAGTAATACAGATGGTTCAAAGCAATTCAATTCAAAATCTAGATGGTTGGCAGAAGTCATTAAGTTTCTATGGGTAAAGAAAGGACTTCGTTGTTGATATTCAAGCTCTGCCTTGATTCTTGAAATGACAAACTCTAAGTTGTAAAATTCAGCACCAGGCAAACAAGTTAATGCTATATTAAGAATGCTTCTTATTAATGCAGTGGGTGAGATATTGATATAAATATCTGAAAATTTTTAATTACTTATAATGAAGTAAGAGATGTATATTAATTTTGGTACTATCCAACACTCAAAACAAATATTTTACTGAATATTGGACAATTACAAGATCACATCAGTAGAGACATGTTTCAACTTTCATTGACACTTCTATCTATTCATCTGAATTCAGTTCAAATTCATGATTCTTATAAAGAGCTAATAGTGCTTATAAATTTTCACTGATCCTATAAGACTATGGTCCAAATTGTATAACAACTTAGACTGTTATTTTTGTATTTCTACATTTTGGAAATTCTTGAAGTGAAAATATCATGAACATTTGTATTCCACATTCCATTCTCAGATTATCATCCTGACAAGAGATATTTACTGACAAAATTGTTGTAATTAATTCAATTAGCTTAGTGTTCCTGGAGATAAACCCTGTGCCTCAGGTATGCCACATCAGCACTCTACCACTAAACTATATTTCCAGCCCTTTTTATTTTTTATTTCTGTCTTAGCTTTCAAAATACCTGGGACTGCAACAGTGCATCACCGTACCTGGTTGACAGCACTCTTTTGATGTAGCTTTGTAGTAGCAACTATAAAAATATAAAATCTTAACTTTATAATAAAAAAGGTGAACAAACAACAACCCTGACTCTTTCTATATCATTAATCTTTCTACAATTGTGGGGGCTTTAATTTTCTAAATTAGTGATTGTTAAATGGCTTGACCTTTTTTAACTGATATCTTTAAAATGCCATTATGTATACTCCTATGCATTTTAAGAAATAGTGTATGTATACTGTGTATATGTGTATGTGTGTGTAATACACACAATTAAATACCATCTTTTCTTTTTAAAAATAAGTCTTCAAAGTTAAATGTCATATACAAATGTATCTATGCTACTATAACTTATGGTAAAACATTTAACTGTGGGTTAATTGTTTGGTCTGGATCTAAGTGAGCAAGATTATATTCTGTTCCAATTAGACTCTAATTATTCCATTTTCTAATATATAAACCTTATGTCCCAAAATGATCAATCCAGGAAAAGGTCTTCATAAATTTTCAAAATATTTATTGAACATGTAATAAGTTAGTATAGTTGCAACTTTTCAAAAAGAAAAATTTATTATTAAGTATGAAACAAAATGATTTTTTACTAAATCACCAAATATGCTGTTATTAAATTAATTAGTGATATAAATTAAAGTTAATTTTTCAGAGAATGAAAAATTAGAACAAATTATGATCCTTACTGGGACATATTTTAATTGTTAATATATGATTTTACTCTATGACTTTATTTTTTGGTGCCCTACTGTTAACAAACGATGTATATATGTTTCATGTATAACTCTCTCACGTTAGTCTTTTTGACTAGAGTATTCCCAAACTCTATGTTAGCTCAGATTTACCCCAGGGTTGACTATTAGTCATATAATAACATTCATAGGATTAGGGTTAGCAATGGGTAAAGACTTTTTTCTCCAACTTAACAGTGCTTTTTTTTTAAAGCTTAAAAGCAAAAGAGTTCACGATTTTTGTAATGTTAAAAGACTCATATGTCAAAATTAGCCTATCAATGAAGAAGCTAGTTTGAAATAAGAAGATAGAGGAAGAGAAGAAGAAAAAGAGGATGATGATGAGGAGGAGGAGGAAAAGGAGGAAGAGGAGGACAAAGAGAAGAAAAGGAGCAAGGGTAGGAAATTCCATCAAAATAGAAGAAAGATCAAGGGGGTTGATCAGGAGACAATAGGAAAGGTATAAGGAGGAACACTGGAATGAATCTGACCTATCTTTCTTATGCATGTATATGAATATTACCACAGTAAATATCACCTTTATGTATATCCACAAGAAGTACCAGAAAGATCAGTAGAGCAGAGGGAAGGGAACAGAAGGTGGAAGGAGGGGAGGGAAAAGGAAAATACTGAGGACTGAATTACAGCAAATTATATTCCATGCTTTTATAATCATGTCAAAATGGATCCTAATGTTATGTATAACTTAAAAAAATTAAAAGTAATATATTCAGCAATTATAATTCTTTTAAAAGGGCCTATCAAACAGGGACCCCCCTGCCATGCTTGTGAATTAAGAAAAGGATTCAAAGTGCATGACAGACCGTGATATATAACATGGAGGGTGTTATGACATCTTACTAACCTTTAGTGTTCTCATCTACTAGAAGGGATAATTATGTTCACATCTGAGTTATCTTGAAAAGTAGTGTGGGGATTTAAAAAATGGCAAGAACACTAAAAATAGTATTATTTTCAGTCACTGTTGACTTGGCTACTTTTCTCTTTGTTCCAACCAAATACAGCACTTCTAACTTGTTGTCAGGCATACAGTCTCTAGTTGGGGGGAAATCAACAGAGGTTGGAAATGTGGATGTGTTATAACTATCTCTGGCTTACCTACTAGGTCCTTGAAAGGTCCTGAGCAAAGTTTTGATATGTTCTTCATTTATTCTTCCTCTAAATAGTTATAACTACCTATGCTCCATTAGCTTAGAAAATCTCTTCGAATATTCAGATTAAACAATCCACAAAGCTGAAATCAACCCCATGTGATAATTCTGATGGGTCAGAGGACAGGGAACAGAGGCAATGCTTGCTTTCCCTTTGGTTGTCTTCATCCACATTACCTCAAGAAATGTCCTACAGTTGAGATGACCTCTGCGTTTCCATGTAAGCCAACATCATGGACTTAATATGCAAATCCTTCCTTTTAAAAAAATTTTTAAATTTGTTCTAATTAGTTCTACATTACAGTAGAATGCATATTGAAAATCCTACCCTTTACTCACCATATTTTCAAAAGATTTAAAAACAGAGTTTCTCTGTGTTTAGACATTGAAATCTGGCTTCCTAACATAACTGAAGTCAGAATCCCCATACTTGAAGATTTGATGAAGTTTTATTTTTTGCCTTAATCTCTTTCCTTGGGTCTAAAAAGGAATTTCCAAAATAACACAGCTGCTGAATCAAATGTAATAAATTACTTTGAACATTTCATCAACAATGACTCCTAAGAGTAACTATTAATATGACATGATCCCTGCCCAGATTTTAGGGCTTGAAATAAGATGGTGATGGCAGGTAAGATAAATTTCTTATGTCAAGGAGGCTGAGAACCTTTTGAGAAATAATACATATTTCTGTAGAACTAGATTTTATTTTTATTTTTAATTTTATTTACTTTTTAATCAGCAAGGAAAAAAGTCACCTTTCAGCAAAGAAAATTCCAATAGGGTCAAGAATAAGCACAAACATTTTAGTAAATGAGTAAAACTGGCATTCTCATTCCTATTTAGTGGCAACTGCAGCAGAAGAGAGAGGAGTAGGCACACTACCCAAATAAAAGTTATTCTTATTTGTCATAATTTAAATAATATAGAGTTACCCAGGCAGTGTTGCTTAAAAATTCTTCAGTGTGAGCTTAAAGAAGTGTGCCATATTTGGCCTAATGCATGCAATATATCCATGAAAATGTTTTTCCCTTATAGAGACTTGTGTTCAGGAATGACTTACTTTAGCAAAAGAAATCAAACTGTTTTTGAATAATTCAAAATGTAATTTCTATATATTTGCATCTCTATTGAGAGTTGAAGTCCTCATTAACTCTCACCTAAAGTGTTAAAAAAAGGCTCCTAATTAGTCTCCCTGCACCTAGTCCTTCTCACCTTGCAAATCCACCCTCCACATTATTAGCAAAATGGACAATCAAAAGCACAAATGCAACTGTATTATTTTCCTGCTTTGAACTTTTCTCTGAGTGCTCATTATCACTAGCATAAAGTCTAAGTTCCTTGATCATATTCTCCCACTCCATAACTCATGTCTTGCCTTCTTCAACCTTGTCATCTGTCAGTCTTAATACTGTTTGAACAATATTCAAGACTAATGTGTTTATAGATCTAACATAAATCCTGCACCAATCCTATTATCTCCAGCTCACACTCTCATCCCCTTTTCTTACCCTATTATTTTTTCCCTTCTATACCAGCTCTTATTTCAGTTGTTACCTCCTCAAAAATGTATCCATGTCTACCGACTTCTCTCACTAACTTGGGCTTTGAATGTGCTACACGTCTGTAACAGTCTGTGTAAAACCCTAAAATTTCTGCTTAATGCTAAAATTATCTTTTTTATGTATGAATGTGTCTCTCACCATAAAGCATGTTCTATGAGGAAAACAGGTTATTTATCATGTTTTTATCTCAGGACGTGGGTAGTTTGTTTATCATATGATTAGTGCTTAGCTAATATTTCTTCAGTAAAAGTGATCTAAAATTCTGTGTGTGTGAGGGTTACATTTAAGAAATTTCTTTGAAGAAAATGTATGTGAGAATAGAGAGTAATAGAAAATAGAGAATAAAAAGTCATGCTATTAAAAAGTAGTCAATTTTCTCTACTATCCAAGAGTGAAATTTTGGGCTTAACAAGTCTGTTCACATATGGTTTCTTATGATAGACATTTAGAATGCAGAAAAGAAAATGCTTCTAGCATCAGACAATACCCAGAGGAAGTCTTCCAAAGCCTAAATTACTATGGAGATTTATGACCTAGCAGTAACAAGTAAAATAGTTTCTAAGAGTACTCTGTCTCATTTTTGGTCCCATAGAAGGAATTTGGGAAGAACTATTTCTGCCTTCAGATAGAGAGGAGTTTTCCATATATTTTGTCAACAGAGACATGAATGATGGTTGGCAGACTAACAATAGATAATGATTCAGTCTTTCACATTAACATATTATTTGCAAGGTGTTGCTTAGAATCTTGGGCTCATTCAGTTTAGAGAAAACACCATTACCTAATTCTGTTTGGGTGATAATGACTCAGTTATTTTGCTTATTGATCTCTTGTCCCTTGGCAAGGATTTATTAGGAGGGGATGCTGGATGTCTTGGCTACTGGAATTTTCTCCAAACAAGTGTTCTATTCACCCCTTAAGAGAGTGAGAATAATGACACGAAGGCGAGCTGAGGGAGACAAGGGTTTTAGAAAACACTGAAAGGCAAACCAATTGGACTTTGATTGTTCAGGAGAGAGTGACAGAAAGAATAATGAGTGAATCTCATTCTGTTTGGTTGGCAATTTATTGGAGTATAGACTTGTCAGGCTGATTCTGGATTTCAACTGTCTGAAACAAAGGAGATAAAATTTGCCATGATTGGTGCTTAGAAATGTGCTATGATTTAAGGGCTGAGATTTGAGTACCCAGAGAAATTTCTACCAGAAATAGATGAAACACTGACTCAAGATGTGATTTTGGCTTATCACATTGAAAGTAATTTCCCAAGCACTTTGTAAAATGACTTGGTACATTTTGGCTGTAAACTAAAACAAAAGAATTGCTATTGGACCAGAAAACTGGTATGAGTAAAAATCTGAATGTCCTGCTGGGATTTCAATGGATTATTTTCTTCCCAAGATGATAGTCTTTTGAAACATGGATCATAAATCATTAAGGCAAATATGAACCTGATAGCCTGAATAATTGGGAATCCACATGGCAGGGAAGACTTTGGATGCTCATTGTGTCTAATATTGCCAAGGTTTAGAAGCCAAACGTAAGCCAAGTTGCCGAAAGTAGATGCCTCAATCAGATTTCCAGTGAGCCTATTATACAGTGTCTAAAACACAAAACCAACTCAAACAAACCCACAAAAAGCCATCTGAAGATGGGGTACCTATATGTAGAATATAGATACAAATGCAAACACACAACCTATGTCTGCAGTAGCTGCTAACCTTTATTTTATACATGAAGAATCTAAAATTCAGAACTATGAATAAAATTATGAAGCAGAACTAAAATTCAAGTTTATGAATGTCTAGTTTAAAACTCATAGTCTGTTCAGTATGTTTAGCTGGGATTCCCAAATGTTGCTTGGCTGTCTGTATCAGAATCATCTGAGAAGCTTCATCAAAAATACAGCTTATTTACCAAAAGCATCTACTTGTCCAAGACCATAAATTAGTAGTTTTTAAATAAAGACCCTGGAATTGGTATTTGGAAACACATCCCAGGATGCATGGACTGGCATCCAGGATTAGACACCCCCATATCACATCCTACCGTAAAGGAAAGGGTCATGTTGTAGTAGCCATGATTCTATTACAACTCAGTCTGCTGACTACGTGAGGGAGGTCTATTTATAAGAATACAAATTCTCACTCAGGATTTACCTTTTCTTTAAAAAGAGTATAACATATTGTGTCAGATTTCTAGGATCACCTTAAGGAAATGCCACAGTATTCTAGTTAGTTTTTTTCATGGATTTGACAAAAAACAAAAACAAAAAAAAAAAAACAAAAAAACCTGAGAAGAAAAATTTTTGAAGAGGAAGAGTTTATTTGGGAGTCATGGTTTAGAGGTTTCACTCCACAGATGGCTGATTCCATTGATTTGGACCCAAGATGAGGCAGTGCTTCATGGTGGAAGGGTGAGGAAAACGGCTCAGGAAATGGCACCAGGAGCAGATAGTATACCATTCACCAGAGACAAACTGTATATTCCAAAGGCATACCCTCAGTGACCTACCTCAACCAGCCATACCCTATGTGCTTACAGTTAACACCCAATTAATCCATTCAAGTGAATTAATGCACTAATTAGGTTAAGGTTTTCATAAGCTGATCATTATGCTTCTAAACTTTCTTGCATTGTCTTGCACATGAGCATTTGGAGCTCACCTCATATCCAAACCATAGCACACAGTTTAAGTGGTTTAAACCTAAATGAACCTTCTCATAATTGTGGAGGTGAGGAGTCTGCGATCAAGCCTTTTTCCTTGGCTTGTAGATGGCTGTCTTCACGTGGTCTTCCCTCTGTGCAATTCTGCTTCATAATGTCCTATTATAAGGATAACAGGTGTATTTTTTGATTAGGGCTCATTCTGATAATTTTATTTTAACTCAATTACCTCTATGAAAATACCATCACCAAAAATATTCATATTCTTCAAGATGTTGTGCAGTAAGAATTCATATGGATTGGGGAGGGGAATTCAGCTTATATCATCCAAATTCAACTTACTTAAGTAGTTATTTTATTTTGTTTTATTTTTAAAATTTTTTTTTAGTTGTAGATGGACACAATGTCTTTATTTTATTGCTTTGTATGTGGTGCTGAGGATGGAACCCAGGGCCTCACGCATGCGAGGCAAGCGCTCTACTGCTAAGCCACAGCCCCAGCCCCTTAAGTAGTTATTTTAAAGGACAAAATTAAATGTCATACATGGACATGGCTTAAAAGCTAAAGAGCATGATTCAGGAATCAAATTTTATTTAAAGATTTAAAATTATCTGTCATATTATGATATAAAGGATATTTTAATTTATCCACACTAGCAGTGCACAAATGTCAAAACAAGGCTGTCTTTGGCTTGGGTTGAATGGTTGTTCTACTGTGTTAAAATAGGTTATCTTTCTATGTTGTCTTTTCTTTGTTTAGAATTAACATTAGTAGGGAAAAAAATGTATCTGCTGACTAGGATGGAGTAGCAAGAATAAATAATTCAATGTGGTACCCTAAATTAGGACAAATGCATGCATACATATTCTCACATAATTTACAAAGAAGAAAGTTAAATATTTCCATCAGCTATTTTGAAAGCCAAAGTATTTAACTGACAAAAAATTCTTTATTGAGTACTTATTTGATGTAGGATCTTGTTATTCTAAGTATTATGTACACAAGTCACAGAATTCTGTCCTCCAAAGCTACTGTTTTTAATTCCATCTTAAAATAAAAAGATAAAGATCAATCTATAAACTATTCCCCTGAGTCACATGATTAGTAACTAGTAGAGCCTGAATTCAAGTTGACTTGTGTGTGATTCTTGAGATAAGGTTTTACCTACTAATGATATTTATTCTATTTTTTTCTTGCCATACTGTGATTTAACCCAGGCCTGTTCTTGAGATACACTCCCAGCTGCATCACTATTTTTTTTAAAAAAAAATTGAAACAGAGTCTCACTAAGTTGCTAAGACTGGCCTTGAACTTGCATTCGTACTGCCTCAGTTTTCCTAGCTACTGGAATTACAGGCATGCATCACTACACCTGGTTAAAGATATTATTCTTCACCCAGTGTTCCATTGCACAGTTATGTGGGATATTGAAATGTTCTATTTCACATCAGGTCCATTAAGAATGGTGGGATCCATTAACTAGGTCAATGCAAAATTGTGTAATAGCAGATTTTCTTCAGTTACACTCCAAAAATCAAATGCACAGGACCAGGATACCTGATGAAAACCCAGAGTTCAGTCCCTGATATTCTGAAAATTATAATTTAAAACACATACTCAATACTACTTCATTTTAAATGTGTTCTTCAGAACAAAATGCAATGCAACTAGTATATTACACACACACACACACACACACACACACACACACACTGTATTGGTACTTTAAGTGACAAAAATGTCATTGAAAAGTTTGAGTAGGCCAAAAAAATTTCCCTTCTCACCTGAGAAATAGGTACCCACCTTTTATCCCAGCCATGCTCAAGGTTTAGATTTAATCTATTAGTGAATTTTTATTTGGTGATTTTATTCCATCAGGTAGTTTTCTCTCATGTCTATATGAGAGTAACTAAAGTGGGGAAAACAGGTTCATTTTGACTCAGTCACACTATTCAGAATTATTTATTTAAAACAGAGCCTAATTTATTGTTTTGAATAATTTCAAGTGAAAACAAGCAATAAATTTTGTTCTGGGCTTTTCTCCTTAACTGACTTATATCATAAAGTTTGATTTCACATGAATTTTCTTATTGCATTTGATGAAAAATCTTAATCTCAAGTGTGTTCTTGTGTCTTTTATACATACTTTTTTTCCTGTTCTTCTTAAAGATATGTGATTTTCATTCAGTATTTTTGCCTTTCCATCTTGTCTTAAGATTTTTACACAAAATTTGATTCTAGTAAATAATAGTAAATGTTTTGAGTGCATTTCATGCACTATATAATGAATAAGTGGGTAGCTCTTTATGTAGGGCCTTTTAGAAGGTCATGGCTTCTGTCATTGCAAACTCTATACATGGAAATCTCTCATCACTATCTAAAAAGGAATCTAGTAGGATAAGACAGCTGTTTTCAAAATAGAAGAGCCTGAAATTCTTTTTAAAACTCTTTCTGTGGTTTTGAGAGAGATCCTATTATAGCAGTGGTGTTTATTTATTGTCTGTCATTACTGAAGCTAATGTTGAAATAGTTATAATTTGTTAACTAAAACTTCTGTCAGTCAGATTCCAGACAATCCATGTAGTATTAAGTGGCATGTGTACAGCAAAAGCAAAATATCTTTGCTTCCTAGTAATGAAAAAGTAATCCCTAAGTAAAACCAATGAAGACAAAGAAAATGGAGCAGTCTAAATTTACCTTTCACTTTTTCTTTATTCATAATTTTTCTAGTGACTAAGAATTTTTTTTTTTGGATAGAAGAAAAAATTGTATTGAAAGAAACAGAAAGATGAAGAAAGAAATCCCAATAAAAATAATGTGCTCACTTAGATTAATTCTTGTTATTTGACAACGGCCAGGAACATATGGTCTTGAATCCTAGGAAGATAAGTTGACTTAGGGGTATTTAGAATAATAAAACTTTTGGTGGAACTGAAGATTAGCTGTGTAAAGATTCAGGAGTCACTGGACACCAGTTCACTTTAACACATATTAAAACGGAACCATTTATATATCTAAAACTCTCAGAATGGACATTCTGTTTTCAAGAATTTGAAAAGTACTGTTGAAAGTAACCTATTATTTAAAGCTATAGCTATTGTGGTCACCTCAAAGCTCAGGTAGGAAGGAAGGTACATTTAAACTTGGGCCCTCCAAGAAAATGAGAGGGAGAAAATGTACAGTATTGTGCTCAAGGAATGAGAAGAGACATCTAGAGGAAGGAAGGGGGTTCTTTCCATATACTTTTGCCACTAAATTGGCTATTAAGAAGAGATATAAATTCACAATGGAATAGACTCGGGGATGTCTTAGGAGAGCATCCACTTCCCCACCTACAGCAGGATGGATAATATCTCCCAAGGAATCTGGGTTTTAACTTCAGAGCCTTTAATGTTATATGTTGTATGACAAAAGGGGTTTTGCAGATGTGATCTTGAGATGAGATTACACTGAAGGAAAGAAGACCATCTGATAGAAGCAGATGGAGGTATAGGGAAGCCCAGTCCGATAGAAAAGATGCTGCACACTGGCTCTGAAGATGAAGGAAGGGGCTAGCAGCCCAGAAATCTTAGGAATACAGTTCTAGAAGTTGGAAAAAAAAAAATTCTCCCCCAGGATCTTCCATGAAGGCGTGGTCTGTTGACACCTTGACTTTAATTCAATGAAACTAATTTCAGACTTCTGACCTCCAGAACTACAAGAGAATAAATTTGTGTTGTTTTAAGACATTAAGTTTGTGGTAATTTGTTATACAGGATAGGAAAAATTAATATATCATGCTAAGGAAGATTAAATAGGGGCACTTTTTCCTCCTTATTAATTCTACAATTCTGACTAACCCTCAACATAGGAAAGCAAGGACTTATGTCACATGCCATCAGAGTAAGTGATTTTTAAGTCGTCTTCTTCATCAAGATCAATTGCACAGGGGTTACTGATATGCTTGTTCTGTTACCCCTTTCCTCCTTTCCTTTTCATATATGTGTGTATTTCTATATGTGTATATCTATATAGATATAGATACAAGCCAAAGAATGTTTCCTTAGCTGTGTATTAAGCACAAAGCTTGATAAAATGCTTCTGATCCTATGAAAAGGGATGTGATTTTTGAACAAGCAAATTTAAAATGTGTGAAAGACCAGTAATGAAAGAGATGTGAGATGCTGAGTGTCCAAGAAAGGGACTCAGTGGGACTGGCAATCTTATATGAATGAGAGATCCCTTTGTCTATATGCTAATCACTTTAAATAAAAATTAAGCTTTATTTTAG
This sequence comes from Geosciurus inauris, assembly GCA_004024805.1. Lineage (NCBI taxonomy): Eukaryota > Metazoa > Chordata > Mammalia > Rodentia > Sciuridae > Geosciurus > Geosciurus inauris. The sequence continues at coordinate 7,642 of PVHX01014021.1, read as the reverse complement.
ATTAAATAGCATTTCTTAACTTTTTGTAAAAACTGGCAATGTGGAAATATAAAGAAAAATCTCTATAGGCATATTGTGTGTATGTATCTTATGTCAATAATACTATCAATTATTGCTTATTTGTCTGGATGAGTTTTCAGTGAAAGCTATTTTCCATAAGAGTTTTTTCCTGATTACTATTATAATATGTTCCCTGAAGGAAATCAGATTGGATTTAGACCAGAACAGAGGAATTACATAATAATCAGTCGGCATTATGATAAAATTATGCCCTTAGAGCTACATTCATGAATCACTATTTTTCCTAATGACAGTAAAAATGTATTTAGTAAGTAACTTTAGTTACGGATTCAAGAATACAAAGTAGAATTCAGAGATAGAATTTAAATCACTTTAACCATATATGGTAGCTGCACATTGAAATTCATGTACAATTTTTGCCTATGAAACCATGAAACCACCAAGAGATCTTGAAATCAATTGTGTTTTTACGGTCCACACGTAAACACAAATTGAATTATTGTAGAATTTGACTTTCCAATCTAAAGAATTAATGAACAGGGGGCTGTGGTGTAGCTCAGTGGAAGAGTACATGTTTAGCATGCATGATCCCCAGCATTAAAAAAAATGACTTGAAGAAAATGTTATACAAGATGCTCAAATCTAAGACATTAAAGTCCATAGCAAATTGTGTGAACACCCATATTTTCTATTACTATTGGCAATGCACCTGAAATCAAAACTATACAACCTAATGCATGTACAGAAAAAAGGGCATGGAAAGTTCCCATGTACTTCCTATAACTGCTACCAGAAGATGATTTAAATGGAATGGGATATAATTAGAATAGTTAGAATTAGACATATTTTTTCTATTGTATCATCAATGAAAATGGGAACCATTGGCAAGGTGAAGCTAAAATGCCTCTTTTCCAAATATGATCCAGTAACCCAGAAAAGCACTGTGCTCTGGTGACATCCCTGTTCATGAAAGGAATATTCCCTCATGCCTGGTGCATGTCAGAGCTGGAAAACTACTTGATAATAAAACTACCCAAATTTTTTATCACAGACACTTTTGATTTAGACTCAAGCCATTCATATTATGTAGTAGTATTATAATTGATTTTTAATATCAACTCATTAATACTGTGAGTGCCTAGCACTGTGAAAATCTATGTGGAGGATACCAGTAAATAATTATTTTATTTATCTTGTTAGAAAGTTATTACTATGAATAAATAATATTTATGCATATGGAATAGAAAATAATGATGCAAAACATACAAACACTAAGAAAATTCTTCACATGAAATACACTTACTTCCTGTCTGGCTTCCTCATAAATCACCTTCTAACTCCCTTCAGCAATGTGGGACTTATATTTTTGGTTCAATTCCCCTTTGCTTTATTCCAATCAGATGTGCTTTTCATATGATCTTTCCTTGGGTAGAATACTCTTTTCTTCTCCTTCAAATTTATTTAATTCTTGTTTTCATTCAATCTCAGCTTAAGCAATGCTTCTTCATTCATTTATAATCCCCCACCTTATCACCTAACCTATATTCTCTTAAAAGTGTGTGATTCCATTACAGCTCATATTTTAGTTTGTAATTAGATGCTTGCAGGATTCTATATTTTGCTTCATTTTATTTGTTACTAGGGATTGAACCCAGGGGTGCTTTACCACTGAGCAACATTCTTAGTCCTTTTTATTTTTTATTTTGAAACAGGTCTTAGCTAAGTTGCTGAGAGTCTTGCTAAATTGCTGAGGCTTGCCTTAAACTTGTTTCTGCCTGTCTCAGCCTTCCAGGTCAATGGTATTACAGGTGTGCACCACTGTGATTGCTGTAAGTATAGGATTCCTTAAAAATATATATATACCTATTTCTTTCAAAAAACTGTAAGGGTTATGAAATTAGAGATTGAGTATATTTCTTTCCATTTTTTTCAGAGTCCCTTACAAATTCCTATGCTAAAAATAAATCATCATAAGTGCAGGCAAAGTCATTAAAGCTCAGTAGAGTTCCAGGAAATCTGAAAGTGCAAGGTTCAATGTAGAGCACACCGATGAGCTTCAAGATAGTCCAGGATGGGAGGAGATGCCTAAATAAAGTATGAATTAATTAATTAATTTATTTATTTTTAGATTTTTAAAAGGCATCCATGGAAGATTTTCAAAGTGATAGGGCAACATGTTACATGGTTAAGAATACAGGTTTGAGCCGGGCGGTGGCTCAAGCCTGTAATCCCAGCACTTAGGGAGGCTGAGACAGGAGAATCGCGAGTTCAAAGCCAGCCTCAGCAATGGCGAGGTGCTAAGCAACTCAGTGAGATCCTGTCTGTACATAAAACACAAAATAGGGCTGGGCATGTGGCTCGGTGGTCGAGGGACCCTGAGTTCAAACCCCAGTACCAAAAAAAAAAAAAAAAGAATACAGGTTTGAAGTTAGAAATGTTGAGTATGAAATTTAACTGGCCAATTGTCAGTATACCTCATGTATTTTAATTTTCCTTTGCTAAGATTCCCTCTCTTTTTTTTCTTTTTGTCTCTTAAGTAGACAGAATGATTTACTTCATGAATTGTCATAAAGTTTAATGTAAAATAATATATTTCCCAAGTCTCAGTCATTTAAATCATGTGTTTATGATTTTTATGTATCTATATCTCACCAGTATTGCTTGTTTTTTCTTTAATTATGCTTTCCTTCCCCCTCCCCTTTTTAAAAATAGACTTAATTTTTAGGGCAGTTTTAGGTTAACAGAATAATTGAGAGGAAGTTATAGAGATACCCCATGTAGCCTGTCCTCATACATGCACAGCCTCCAGCCTGGTCAAAACAACACACCTGTATCAGTGACACATTGTTTTGTAGTCAATCAATCCACATTGACATATCACTCTTACTCATGGTTTATATTAAAGTTCACACTTACATTGTACATTCTGTGGATCTGAAGAAAAGTAGAATGACATTTATCCACCATTATAGAATCTCACAGGGTGTTTTCACTGCCCTAAAAACCCTTTTCCCTAAAAACTCTGCTCTGGACAACAACTGATCTTTTTTACTGTAATTTTGTCTTCTCTAGAATATTATATACTTGAAATCCTATAATATGTAGTCTTTTCAAATTGGCTTTCTTTACCTACTCAGATGTATTTAAGTTTCTTCCATGTCTTTGTGTGACTTGATAGCTCTTTTTTTAGTGTTGAATAATATTCTTTGGTCTGGATGTTCCACAATTAATTTTTCCATACACTTAGGGAGGGATATCTTGGTGGCTTTGAAGGTTTGACAATTATGAATAAAGCTGTTATAAATATCTGTGTGAGGTTTCTATGTAGATATAACTTTTGAACTTCTTTGAGTAAATAGCATAGAATGTGTTTGATGGACTATATGTTAAGAGTATGCTTAGTTGCACATGAAACTGCCAAACTGTTTTCCAACGTGGTATATCATTTTGGTTTTCCATCAGCAATGAATGAGAGTTCCTGTTTCTCTACATTCTTTATCAGCATTAGGCATTATTCAGGATTCTGTACATTTTAATAGTTTTGGAGTGGCATTTCAATTTTGTTTTAGCTTGTATTTCTGTGATGATATGATATGGAGCAATTTTATGTTTATTTATTTATTTTTGCAGTACTAAGGATTGAACCCAGGGCTTTGCACATGCTAGGCAAGGGCTCCACAACTTAGCTATATCCCAAATCTGCAAAAATTTCATATGCTTATTTTCCATATGTTTCTCTTTTTTGGTGACATATCTGTTAAGGTTTTTGGCTCACTTTTTAAATTAGTCTATTTTTTTCTCATTGATTGATTCTCTATAAATGTATATTTCTTTGTCATCTGTGTCCTTTGCACATATTTTCTCCCATTCCATGACTTTTCTTCTCATTCTGTTGATGTTGCCTTTCAGAGTTATAATTTTATTGAAATCTGACTTACCAGTTTTTTTTTTTTTCATGACTCATGACTCTGGTGCTGATTCTAAAAAGTCATCACCAAACCCAACATCATCTAGATTTTTCCTATATTACCTTCTTTGAGTTTTATAGTTTAGTTTTTTACATTTAGGTGAAATATCCATTTTGAGTTAATTTTATTTTATTTTTAATTTTTTTTTTCATTTATTTATTCTACTTAGGATACATGACAGCAGGAAGAATTTTGATTCATTGTACACAAATAGAGCACAATTTTCAATTCTCTGGTTGTACACGATGTAGAGTCATACCATATGTGCTGTCATACATGTACCTAGGGCAATGATGTCCATCTCATTCCACTATCCTCCCTGCCCCCATGTCCCCTCCCCTCACCTTCCTCTTTTTGAACCAAAGTTCCTCCATTCTTCCTAAAACCCCCTCCCCCATTATGGATTAGCATCCTCTTATCAGAGAGAACATTTGGCCTTTGGTTAATCTTGTAAAGGGACTTTCTCTGTTTAGAATAATTGTTTTACATGTGAGTGTCCAGTTATTTCAACACCATTTAAAAAGATTATTTTTTTTTCTAATGAATCTCCTCTGTTCCCTTTTCAAAGATCAGTTGACTGAATTGATGTAGTTTATTTTGGGCCCTTTACTCTGTTCCCTTGATCTATTTTTTTAACCTATATCCCTCAATCTTAATTACTATAGCTTTAGAGTAAATTTTGAAGTTGGGTAGAGTCAGTTCTCCAACTTTTTTCTCCTTTAATACTATTGGCTATTCTGGATCCTTTGCCTTTTCATATAAACTTTAAAATCAGTTTGTAAATAATCTCCTTCCAGCTTGTTTACATTTTGATTAACTTTTCACTGAATCCATGGGTCAAGTTGTGAAGAAGTAGCAGTTGGACAATGCCTTCCTAGACTTTTTATTTTTTTATTTTTTGGTACCACCACTGAGCCACATCCCCAGCCCTATTTTGTTTTATTTAGACCCAAGGTCTCACTGAGTTGCTTAGTGCCCCGCTGTTGCTGAGGCTGGCTTTGAACTCATGATTCTCCTCTCAGCCTCCCAAAGTGCTGGGAATACAAGCATGCCTAGACGTTTTTTTTTGTTTTGTTTTGTTTTTTAAAGTTGTAGTGTCATTTTCAGGTGGAAGATCTATGAAATCATGGCTTTGTTGTGCTAGTAATTGTTTTTATATTATTATTTAATACCCTTAGAGATTTGAAATGTTTATAATGTATGTACAGAATGTCTACACTTTTCTTTTTCATTTTCCAAAAACAACACAGCCAAGGAACTCTATAGAAGCAAGTTTAGGAAAGCACAAAATAGAGACAAGACACCTAAGTCCAATCACTCTTTCCTCCCTGAATCAAGTTTTTATGATGATTAGTTCTTTAGTGAGCCTGTCAGAAGTGAAACAGTAAGTCAAGAAAGCACAAATATTATTCCTTAAATAGAATTTTCAAAGAAAATATCATATACTATATGTAATTCCTAAAAGGAAGGGGATATTCACAAATATGTGTTTCATAATTATGGATTGTCATCTTTTCTATAACTACTACCACTTTAACTACTACTGTTTACCCTGTGCCAGTGAAATAAGATTTCACATCATGGTCCTTAAATAGGTATCAATTCTCCTTTAATTTCCTTTGAAAAATTATTGGTGCATTATAATTATATATATATTAGAGGGATTTATTATGATATATTTATACCTGTTCATAACAAATTTAATCCATTTCAATCCTCAGTACCCCTTTCCCTTCCACTTCTTCCTCCCCTCTGAGTTCCCTTCTTCTACTCCACTGGTCTCATTTCCTTTTTCATGAGAACCTTTCCCCAGCTTTTTTCTTTCTATCTACTACATATGAGAGAAACATGATTCTTAATTTTCTGAGTCTGGTTTATTTCCCTTAACATCATATTTTCTAGCTCCATCGATTTTCCTGCAAATGACATAATTTCATTCTTTTTATGGCTGAGTAAAACTCTATTACATGTGAATATAAGTATGCATACATTGCACATATATTTGTGTACATAAATATATTGTAATAGTATACTGATTTTGACTCTTTGGGCTAAATACAAAGGAGTGGTATACTTCATTCCTAGTCTTTTGAGGAACCTCCATACTAATTTCCACAGTAATTGTATTAATGATCAATTCTACTTATATTATGTGTTTATTTTTCCCTGCATCCTCCTCACCATTTATTATTTGTATTCTTTATGATTGTCATTCTAACTGGAGTGAGATGAAATCTCAGTGTAGATTTTTCATTTCCCAGATTGCTAATGATATTAAACTTGTTTTCATATATTTGTTGGCAATTTGCATTTAATTCTTTTGAGAAACATGCATTCAGTTCATTTGTCCATTTATTGATCAGGTTATTTGTTTTTTGGAGGGTAAGTTTTTGTAATTTTTTATATATTCTGGGTATTAATCTTCTGTCAAAAGAGTTACTGGCAAATTTTTTCTCCTATTCTGTAGGCTCTTTTTTCAAGTTCTTAATTGTCTCCTTTGCTGTGCAGAAGCTTTTTAATTTGATTCCATTAATTATTTATTAATTCTTGGGATTATTTCTTAATCTTTAGAAGTCCTATTGAGAAATATGACTGTGACTGTACGTTGGGAGTGTTGACCCTATGTTTTCTTCTAGCAGTTTCAGTTTCTGGTTTAATTCATAGGTATTTGATCCCCTTTCATTTGAGCCACACCCAGCCCTATTTTATATTTTATTTAGAGACAGGATCCCAGTGAATTGCTTAGTGCCTCCTTTTTTCTGAGGCTGGCTTTGAACTCACAATCCTCCCACCTCCGCCTCCTGAGTCACTGGGATTACAGGTGTGCACCACTGTGCCTCTCTTAGTTGAATTTTCTACAGAGTAAGAGATAGAGATCTCATTCTTCTACAAATAGATATCCAGTTTTCTCAGCATCATTTGCTAAAAAGACTGTCTTTTCTCAAAGGTATGTTTTTGGCATCTTTGTCAAGAATCAGATGACTGTGTTTGTGTGACCTTGTGTCTGTGTCTGTCTTCTATTTCCTTGGTCTTTGTGTCTGTTTTTATGCTAGTACTGTGCTGTTTTTGTTACTATAGCTCTGTACTATAATTTGAAATTGGATATTGTGAGGCCTCCAGCACTGGGTTTTTTTTCTCTCTCTCTCAGAATTGCTTTAGCTATTCTGGGACTTTTATTCCTCCATATAAATTTTAAGACTGCTTTTGCTAGCTCTGTGAAGAATACCATTGGTATTTTGAAGGGCATTGCATTAAATATATAGATAACTTTTGGTAGTATGCTAATTTTGGCAATATTAATTCTGCCTATCCAAGAACATGACAGGTCTTTCCATTTTATACTGTCTGCTCCAATCTCTTTCTTTAGTGTTCTATAATTTTCAGTTTAGAGATCTTTCACCTCCTTGATTAGATCTATTCCTAGGTTATTTGTCAGTTAGTTTACTTATTTTATTTATTTTGAAGCTACTGTGAATGGAATTGTTTTCTTGATTTCCTTTTCAGTAGATTCATTATTGGTATATAAAAACATTTTTATGTCTATGTGTTGATTTTATATTCTACAACTTTGCTGAATTTTCTTTATCAGGCGTAGAAGTCTTCTGGTGTTTTTTTTTTTTTTTTTTTTTTTTTTTTTTTTTTTTTTTTTTTTT
>PVHX01014020.1:8728-52283 GCA_004024805.1 Geosciurus inauris | reverse complement strand
AGTACTGTGTTTTCCCCTTTCCCTCAATAACTACATTTTGCCTTCATTTCAAGCAATATGCACGGTAATCAAACACACCCTCAACTCTGAAAATTGCTTGAAATGGGATTTAGGCTCAGATGGATGGATTTCATTTCATAGGACTTATTGGTGACAAAGAGTTTTTCTCCAGCTCAGAACACAAATCTCTGTTTTCTATTTTTATACGAAGCTTTACAATCATCCCCCAACCTTGTGAAGCACCAAGAGCTAAGGAACTCTGGCTTTGAAACATGTTGGCAAAAAGACTAACTTCTGGAAAGACGAAAAGGCCGTTGTGTCCTGTGTCCTCTTACCACACTCCAGGGGCACCCTGTCCAGTTCAAGTCCTGGCCAGCTCGACTTGCTCTGTCACTTTTCTACCCCACTTCCCAGCCTACAGCCCTCTCTGACAAACCTCCACCAAGACAGCAGACTGATAGACCCACGCCTGCCCTCTTTTTTCTAAGTATTACAATAATAATAATAATAATACAAAGTCCTTGCCCTGAGTTGAGTTATAACAGAGACCAGAGCTCAGAAAAACTTCAATAAAAAGGATACTATCATAGAATTGGTGCAACCTTTCTGTGGGACAGTTTGGCAACATGTATTAAGAGCTTTAAAAGGAAGTCAGAGGATGTAACTCAGTGGTAGAGCAGCTTCCCTAACTCGCGGGTGGCCCTTAAGAGCTTTGAAAGGATTTGTTCTTTTTAACACAGTAATTTGTTGTTGTTGTTATTGTTTAAGGAATTTACCCAAAGGTAATAGTAAAGATCCTTAAATTTATTATTTATTTATTATTTGCGAACTTATGTTAGCAACCCAAGTCGGGTGTGTTGGTACACACCTGTAATCCCAACTACTTAGAAGGCTCAGGCAGAAGAATCACAAGTTTGAGGCCAGCCTTAGCAACTTGGTGAGGCCCAAAGCAACTTAACAAGAATTTGTCTCAAAATAAAAAATAAAATGGGCTAAGGATGTGGTGTAGTGTTAGAGCACTCCTGGGTTCAATCCCCAGTGCCACACCCACAAAAAAAGAACCAATCTCAAAAAATATCTAACAAAGAATTAATTTAAGAAATTATCATATAATCCAATATGTGTGGCCACTAAAAGTCTTACCATCAAAGACTACCTAAAGATATGAAAAATTGCTTATGATAAACTTGTAAAGAAAATAAAATCAAGCTACAACAACCAGTGTATAAATGATCATAATATGTATATTACATATCCTGATATATAATTTTATATATCCTAATGTGTAATTATATATATATTATATATATGTGAGGATTTATATAACATATATAAATAGAGCATACAACATTTATAGCTAATATACATTTTACATTTGTGGTATAAATAGTGTATATGTCTATCACTGCAAGTTAATGCAATAAAATGGTAACAGAAATGTAGATTTATGCATAAATTTCATTTGCTTCATATTCCTATACATTTTCCCCAAAATGTTCTGAATGTATACTATTTTTATAACTAAAGATAATGTTAAAATAATTTCTAAGTAACAAAAGCAAAATGCTTGACTTGGGGTCATGTGATCCTTGTGCAAGTGATGTCACCTTTCTGAGCCTCAGTTCTCACTTCTGTAAAATGGTAAATGGTTCCCATCTTCCTTTTTTGAGCTGGGTGGGGGGGAGTAGTTGTGAGGATCAGAATGCAATCAGATAACGTAAAATGTAGCATACGTATTATTACTTCTGATATATTTTCAAAATGGTCTATTTAAAATGTCAATTAGAATAGCCAAAAGCCTTTCCATGCCTCCACATTCTCTAGCCCCAGCCCCTGACTGAGTCACCTCATCTCCAGTTCTCTCTGATCAGACCTTAAATTCCGGCAACACTTGCACAGCCCCAGTTAATGTGGCTCCAAGTCTTTCTTCTGCCTCATCCCAGGCATTTAGGAAGACTTGAAAGCAAGCTTTATTTAAGAAATGGACTCTACCTTGTTTACAACCAGAGAAATGAAAAATTGTGCTCCATATGTGTACTGTGACTTGAAATGCATTCTTCTTTTTTAAAAAAATGAAAATAAATTTTAAAAATAAATAAATAAATAAAAGAAATGGACAGAGACAGACTTCTCTGGAGAGAAGGGGTAGGCAGAGCTGAGTGCCTGCGGGTGGGCGTGGTGTGTCTTGTTCTTTTTATTTTTTATTTATTTATTTTTTGGAGTACTGAGGATTGAACTCAGGGGTACTCGACCAGGGAGCCACATCCCCAGCCCTATTTTTTGTGTTTTACTTAGAGACAGGGTCTCATTGAGTTGCTTAACGCCTCACTGTTGCTGATTCTCCTGTCTCAGCCTCCCAAAATGCTGGGATTACAGGTGTGTGCCACTGTGCCCAGCTAACCCGCTTTCTCTTTCTTCTCCACATACCTACCTAAGGGCAGGAAGGAGCATCATAGGAGGTAATCACTTATGTTGGGAAGTTCCATCCCCATCCTCCTCCCCATCCCTGGAAGTGTTAGCAAGCTGTTGAGCTGGGAAGTGTGAAGTTAGCAACCCAGTGATAACCAGCCCTCATCATCTCTTTTATTCATTATCTACACTGATTGCCAGGCCTTCGCTCCTGCCTCAGTTTGTTGAGGACTGTAACATTTCCTGTCCCCTCAGGCCCTGTCTCCTCAGGCCAGGTAGGGCTGCAGGCACATTGCTTTTTGGCAAAGAAAGCATGTGGGGAGTCAGCACAGTGGGCTCATTTTATAGAATTATTCTCATAATCTCATGTTACCATCATCCTCATCTATTTGTCCCCTTATAAGGTTGGGTTTAGGCCATTTTTTGACTTAACATATTTTGGTACCCATGGTAGAACTTCCTGTCTTACCACCCACTACTTAAATTCTGGAATCAAAAACAAAACAAAAAAAACAACTATTTCCTAGAGGCAGTTTTTCTGACTTTACTTCTTTCTCCTTGGAAGCTCAGACATTTGTTCATGTCAATTTACTCTGCTCTAAAGAAAATGAAAGTTTCTCAGTGGCAACAGTTATTGCTCAAATGAACCCCCTGAAACCATTTCTTTTTTTTTTAATGCATTTATTTTATTTATTATTTTTATGTGGTGCTGAGGATCGAACCCAGTGCCTCACACGTGCAAGGCAAGCGCTCTGCCATTGAGCCACAACCCCAGCCCCCCTGAAACCATTTCTTACTCCCTCCCAAACTGATCGGACCTCCAGGAGCAGCCTCTTTGCTATTCCTTTCTTCCCACACAACGAGACCTTCCAGAGAAGTAGCAGGGCTGTCCATCTTTTGATGACAAATCCCTCATTTAAGTAATTTGAAGAACTGTCTCCTGCTTTTCCAGGGCAGGTCCTGCACGTGGCCACTGAGTTCATTTGGAGCTGGAAAGGTGGCAAGAAAGAGTGATACCAACACTCTGCCTCCAAGTTCTCCCGGGTCCCAAGGGCTCCCAGTCAGGGAGTATAAAATGGGGTAACATTCATGTTCATGCCCCAATTGCAATGGCCCTAAGAAAGCCCCTCATTTGCTCAGTCAGAATCTAATCCCTCTCCAGGGGACCCTGGTAAATTCTGGAACTACTGCAAGAGAGCCTCACATTGGGCACAGGCCAGGCTTCCAGCTTCAGAAGCCACTTGTGGCTGCCCTGAGTCATCTCTTCCTCTGGCTTCCATTCACCCAGTTAGCTGCTTGGAGAAGCCTTTCCAAGGTCACCAATCCTTTGTAGGGCACAGTTCTGTGCAGAGAGAGGAAAACGACCTCTTCCCACTCCCACTTTGTCACCTGAGTTTTAAAGCATCACAGTGTGTGCCAAGAATCTCACCAAATCTTACATGAAAATAATTCTATTGGTTTCAGATTCTTATCCCTCTAGAGATGCAACCTAGGCCTAGGGGGATAAGTGGAGAAGACACCCATGACACCCCAGCTATCTTCTTCCAGTGAAAAAATATAAATTCCCTGCATATAAATGGAGAGAATGAGAACACTGTCAAAAAGTGGGTTCTAATTCAGTCAAAATTGCCCTTTGATGCACATCAATAAAAAATGACTGGGTTAGATAAACAGAGGCTGCTTGCCTGCTCCATTTTGTTCTGAACTGACAGCATGTGTTCTGCCAAGAAGACAGAGTCAGCAAAGCTCCTCTTGGATGGCGGGGAGGAAGTCAGAAAGGGTTCTTTTTACACTTACAAACATTCTGCCTCTCCTGGAGAGCACCGCCTGTTTGTTCTTTTCTTTCCTTTTACTCTCTCCTGAAAGCATTGTTCTTTGAACCTGGAATTTCACTGGGCCAGCCCACTTCAACAGAGCTAAGCAAGAGCAGTTAGCTCCTGTTTTGAGGCCTGAGGGTCACAGGGCATAATAGAATCTCTAGGGCTCCTGCAGCACTGGGGAAGTGTCTATTCTAGGTATCCAGTTCCCATTTTCTCTTAAACTAGTACTAAATTGAAAAAAAAAATACACCAATAAAGTGTGCCATTATCTGGAGTCTGGGTTTGGCCATGGATTTAGCACAACCACATTTTGTCAGATGGAAAGTTCCTTTCAGTCACAAAATATCTGGGAAGGTTTGGGAGCTCATTTTTTCTGTCCTTGGATAATCTGGTCCTGCTGACCTGGGGAGCAGCCTGCCAGCCGGCTGCCATCACCAACACAGATCACAAACACCCTGGCACCTCAGCTCCAGTTCCTTTCCAACAGAGCTGCCATACCCAACTTGGTGAGCGATCTCTGGCTGCCATTCAGGGGGAGACAGATGGCTGCGAAATGATTTTCTGGAGTTTCCTGACCGGATTTCTCTCTCATGTATCATGAAGCAAACCATGGCTTTAAGATTCATCCCCGGAGTGGCAAGCAGCCATGGTCTCTGACTCCAATCCTGCTTGTTTGGGAAAAGTCTAAACACTATGGGATTTGGGTCAGGGCTTGCATTTTAAGCAGCCCATTCTCATTTTCTGGGGCGTAGGTGGCCAGCGGGTGGGAGGCCTGGATTTTCATAGCTGGTTTTCAATCAAAAGGAGGCAGCAAAAGCCAGTGAGATCATGTACGAGTCTGAAAATGGCACCAGGTGTGGGACAGAACTGGCCCATCTCATCATCTGAAGAGGAAGCAAAGAACCCTGCCTGGACTCCATCCTCCCCTCTGCTAGGCATTTTACATGTGCTAGCTAGCTTACTCCTTACAGTTCTGACCCTAGCCATTTCATCAATAATGACATCTTTTCCTCTCTTTGCTAAGTTCCCTCCTTGGTGGTTACTTCTGCTCAGGTGGCTTCAATGACATTCCAGGAGTTAGGCATTCACAGTCAAGCAAAATCATCCTTCCAAGTCCTTGACACATTTGCATGATTGCCCAGAGAACCTCTTCTGCCTCACATGGGGGACCAACTCCCATCATTCCTTATGCTTACCCCTGGGACCACGCCTGGGTCCTTTTTTCTTTACCTACCTTCTCCCTCAGTCAGGAAGTCCAGCCATTTCCCTGTGAAAGAGCACTTGACTCCACCCTCTGCCACCGTTCTGGTTCAGGCCCTATAGGAGCACCCCTCTAGTTCATTCTGGATCGCAACCAGGGAGATCATTCTCAGCTCTCTGATCCTTTGCTGCTCAGCTTGAAATGCAATAGTTCCCTAAATTGTCCTGAATCTACTTAGATGTCCCTTCATGATCTGGCTGTGCTCCCCCTTTAATGTCACCCTTCCATTCTAATTCTAGAATCCCATTCTCCATATATTTGACAACTTGAATTCCATAGTTGGGTTTTTAACTCAAGGGCACTCAAACACTGAGCCACATCCCCAGCCCTGTTTTGTGTTTTATGTAGAGACAGGGTCTCACTGAGTTGCTTAGTGCCTCTCCGTTGCTGAGGCTGGCTTTGAACTTGCGATTCTCCTGTCTCAGCCTCCCTAAGTGCTGGGATTACAGGTGTGCACCACCACACCTGGCTTTCCTCCAAACCTTTGAAAACTGTTCCCTCTGCCTGGGATCCTCTTACCCATGAGGTTGATCTCCACTTGCTCCAGCCTTCCATTGGTTGGCTGATTCCTATTGACTCTGGTTTTGGCTGAGATGCCCCTTGCTCTGAAAAGACTCCTGATGTTTTTCCTGTGTTCCCTTGTCACTCTGTCCTTACGCTTATCACAGCATCACATGATCCCCCACTAGACTGTAAACTCCTGAAGGACAGAAGCAGTATCTTGCTCACCATTGAGTCCTTAACACTAGGCACAGCGTATGGCACACGATAGGTGTTGAGTAAGTAGATGAAGGAAGAGACGAACAAGCCACTTGCCCAAAATTGCTCAGCAAGTAGATGATAGAGTTGAGATTCAAGCCCAGTCCCATGGGCCTCCAAGCCTGCAGCCTTTCCTTTGCACTCTGATGACACAAGCATCATTGCATGGATTATTTAAAGCTAAGATGGATGACCTCTGGAGCTAATACAGTACCTTGAGAATAACCTCAGTGAACTCTTAAAGGTGCTTTGAATCTGACATTTTGAAATCAATTTTGAGTATTCATCATCCATCCACTTACTATTCTGGTCTAGAAGACAGATCTCTTCCTACTCCCTGAAAATTGACTGACTTAGTCTTCAAGTTACCTCCTCTTTCCTCTGAGAGCCACACCTTAGCTACAGTGCAGTTTGCTTCCTGGTACCATTCTGTGTAATGTGCCTGAAAAGCTAGAAAGAAACTGAACCATCCCTGTGCTTTCTTACAGAAGAAAATTGCTTGCATTTCTGTCCTAAGATTGTGCCAACTCATTGATGCAATGTGACTGACTAGTGTGACAAAATTCAATCAGCCTGGAAATTTTAAGCAGAAACCAAAAAAATGCCTCTTATTCAGCAGCAATCATGATAAACACAAATCACAATATTTGCACTTACGTGAGCCATGGATAAATTGCCTCATCTACCTCTGCTTTGTGTAAATCAAAGGATGACATGCAGTTAGGGAGTACAAAAACTCAGAAAAAGCCCCAAAACCTTCAACAGTGGGCTGGACTAAGTTCTCCTGCTGCATCACTGGTTTCAATGGGGCAGAGAGTGAGCACAATACACCACCGTTTCCCACAGGACCCTGTGCACCTCTCTGAGGTCCTCCACTGGTAAGGACCCTGGGGCGTGATCGCATGAGATTCCAAGCAATTCCCATCATGGCCCCCTCTGAGATGGGAGCCCTTCATTTGTCTCCTAACACTCAGCTGCTCAAATGAAAGGACACTAAAAAATCCCTCCTTTATATCTGATCTAGCCAAAGAGGGGAGTTGTGGATGAAACTTTGGTCATCAGCCCATCACTACTGAATCTGAGGAATGGCTATATTTTCTATTCTCTTGGTGTTTTGTTGTTGTTGTTGTTAGTTTTTTGTTTTTGTTTTTGGTACTGCGGATTGAACTCAGGGGTACTCAACCACTGAGCCACATCCCCAGCCCTATTTTGTGTAGAGACAGGGTCTCACTGAGTTGCTTAGCTGTTGCTGAGGCTGGCTTTGAACTCATGATTCTCCTGTCTCAGCCTCCCAAAGTGCTGGGATTACAGGCATGAGCCACTGCACCCAGCTTCTCTTGTATATTTTTGAACTTTTCCATAAATTAAAAAATGTTAATGCTATATTTGAGTGTAATTTTGGTATAATTTTTCTGAGGAATAATTTGGTTTTATGTATTCAAAAGTCTTTAAAATGTGCAAAACTTGTGACTCAGAAATTCTACTTCTAGGAATTCATCCTTAGGAAATAGCCATGAATGTGTGAAGAGATTTATCTACCAGGATGTTTTCTACAGTCTTATTTATAAAGGAGAAAAAGGAAACAACCCAAATGTTCAATAATGAAGACTGATTAAATTATGGCACATATTAAAATGGACTAGTATACAGTCATTAAAATAATCTCGGGATAGCTGATGCTGAAGAGCAACCATCATTTCATGATCTGTTGGTGGAAATAACTTGAGTAATTTCTTTGTTTGTTGAATTGGTTTTGTAGATCATTGTTTAAATGTATGACGTGATCCACTTTCTGTTGTTAATAATGCAAATACCAGGGCTGGGGATATAGCTCAGTTGGTAGAGTGCTTACCTTGCATGTACAAAGCCCTGGGTTCAATCTCAGCACCAAAAACCAAAAACAAAAAATAATAATAATGCAATACCAAAGAGTGAGTAAGTTACAAAGAAAAGAGATTTATTTTGGCTCATAGTTTTGGCCCAGAGTGGAGGCTGCATCTGGTGAGGCCTTTCTACTGGCAGAGTCCTGAGGCAGCTGAGGGCATCACATGACAAGAGCCAGGGAGCTCAAGTATGTGCCTATGTCCTCTGATCTCTCTCATCTTATACCAGTATTCGATCATGGGGCCCACCCTGATAACCTTATCTAATTGCTTCCCATAAGTCCACCCATAAATACCACAGTCGAATTAAATTTCCACCTTCTTCATACTTCATAGTGGGGATTCAGTTTCAGCTTGAGTTTCAGAGGGAACAAGCCATAGCAATGTATATACACATTGACCCAGCAACTACATTTTTAAGGATTTTCCCCACAAACAGACAAAATGTATATACTGAGATGACTGCAGTGTTCCTTATAGTAGAAAAAAAGTGAAAATAGTATGAATAAATACAAGTTAAATAAATTATAGTTTGAAGGGATTATTTGTATATAATAATTATAGCTAACATTTTAAAAGCTTATTAAGGTACAGGTACTGTTCTAAGTGCTTTATAATTATTAATTGATTTAATGTACCATTATGAAAATACCTCTATTTCAGTGGTCATTATGACATAACAAAATGCTCTAAAAACATGTGTCTTAAAAAAAATAAACACTTTTTATTGTTTAGTTGATCTTCTTCCTGACTCTAGGCAGCTGCTGATTTGGAGTGGTTTCCCTTACAAGTCTGGTGGTCGGCTGGAGCAGGCTAATTTGGAACTGTTGTGGGTGGGACAATTGACTTCCTTGTGGACTCTCATCTCCCAACAGGCTAGCCTGGGCTCGCTCGTGTGACAGTGGTAGAATTTCAAGAGAACACGCTAGGCCTCTTTATGCGTACAGGAGAACTGGCACACCATCACTTCCAGCATATTCCACTGGCCAAACTCAGATTTAAAGGATAGGGAAATAGTCTCCCCTTCTCTGTGGAAAGAGCTTCAAAGTCATGTTTCCAATGGGGAGAGGAAATAATTGGGACCATTTTTGTAATCAATCTTCCGCCTGGCTAAGTGAACAACAGTGTCTAGTTTGCTCCTGTTGGTTCAGTAAAAGATAAAACACCAAACACTTTCCTTCTCTCTCTCTCTCTTTCTCTCTCTCTCTCTCTCTCACACACACACACACACACACACACACACTACTGAGTGGGAGATTGGAAGATTTCTGTCACGTACACAGAATTTCTATTCACTATAGTCACTGTGGTAAAAGGAACTAGGATATGAGATGAGAAAAGACTTTCTTTTTATTGAACACATTTTTATGCTGTTTGAATTGTTTTGCCATATGAATAAGCTAAACTTATAACTTAAAAACAAGATTAAAAAATTAAAAGATGTTCAACAAGGAAATTAAAAATGCATAGAACTAAGGGGAAATGCAAGATATCCATATGGGATGCAGCTAAATTATGGTTGAGAGGGGATTTGGGGGTTTGTTCTATTTTGTGTTGTTCGCAGTGCTCAGAATTAAACCCAGAATATCACAATTGCTGGGCAAGTGCTCTACCACTGCTCTACCCCTTGTTGGACATGGAAAATGACAACCCCTCAAGTAGTGTGACCCAGGGAGAAGGAATGAGGAAGAAGGCAATACATTGATCCTTTTCTCAGTACATTTTTTTCTCAGTGACAAGACAGGCCCCAGGGAGGAGATATCTATCAAGTCTGAAATGACAGTTTTTGGGAAGAGGCCAAAGCATTGATCCCAACCTAAACAAATTTTTTCCTAGATACGGAACACTTACTCTACACCCTCCATCTGGCTCAGTAAAGATAAATCCCAGATACTGACCACTGACCCCACACCCTTCATCTGGCCCAGTAATGATAGCCCAAACTGGCATGCTCATTAATTAAGTCACTTCTCAGTGTGACCTACATAAGCCTAAACTCTCCCTTTGGCCAATGGTTCATTTTCCACCAGGTAAGTGGATCCATCAGAGGCGTCACTCCGATCCTGAATAAAAGTTGTGCTGAGCTGATCCATGAAGTTTGCATCCAGTCCTTCTGTGCTAACACACATGCCCTTGACAGTGAAATGTGTCACACTAAATACTTATCTTAGAAAAGACAAAAGGTCGTGAATCAAAATTTAAAAAGAAAATATAGAAAGATCATATTATCTAAGAACATTTAAAATACAAAATGTTCATAAAATATTAATGAAAACACACAGGTTATAGGCTGCATGAACTATGACGTACCAACAAGAATATAAGAAAAGGCTACGATAGCTGGGTGCAGTGGTGCAAGCCTGTAATCACAGCACTTAGGGAGGCTGAGACAGGAGAATCGTGAGTTCAAAGCCAGCCTCAGCAATGGCGAGGCGCTGAGCAACTCAGTGAGACCCTGTCTCTACATAAAACACAAAATAGGGCTGAGGATGTGGCTCAGTGATCGAGTGCTCCTGAGTTCAATCTCTAGTACCAAAAAAAAAAAAAAGTCTAAGATGACACATGTCAAAATATTAATATTGGGGAAGAGATCACAGGTAGTTTTTCATTTTCTTCTTTGTGAAATCTGCATGTTCTATTTTTCCCTACAATTTACATGTATTATGATTTTGTTTTTAACTGTAGAAATGAAGGCCCTGTAAAAAGAAGAAGCAGAGTCCCAAGAACCTGGGGACCAGCCTCAGTCCTCATGTACAGGTATTACTAATCTACAGGTTTGACCAGCCCTGGGAAATCAGCATCCATGTTCAGGTTCAACCTACAGCCATTCTCTTTCCTCCTCAAAACAGTCATCTTAGAATGAGATTATTAGCCACATTTAACAGAAGAGGAAATAGAGACCCAGCTCAGTGTGGATCTCAGTCTGCCCTCTTGATCACTGAGAGAGCCAGGGAGTCACCACTCCCTCCCTGTGGTGAAGCCTTGAGGCAAGGTCTGTCTTTACTGCCCTGACTTCTACTCCTGGAGTTTGAAGTGGCCACTAGAACTAGACGCATTCTGGGGACATAGTGAAGGGCAAGATTGACCTAGTCCTTACTCCATGGAGCTACCTTCCAGCAAAGGAGACAAACGTAAAGCAACATGCAGATGAAATTCTTCATTGTAACTGTGCTGAGTGCTTCACAGGAGAAGTGTCAGGCTCCAAGAGGGGAGAGGAGAGTGAGAGCTGGCGTGACCTGGTGGGTCAAGGCCCACTGTTCTGGGGGCAGGGGTGTTAGGCTGAAATCACATGATTATCACCATGTCTGTTGGACCCAGAAAGTCCTGCATCCTGTACATTTTCCAGTGAACACTCCTTCAGGTGTCACAGTGCAGTTGAGGAAGGAGCACCAAGACTCTTGGTTTCCATCTCAGCTTTACCATTCACTAGTTCTGTGACCTAGGGCAAGGCATTTGCATCTCTGAATTTGTTTTCTTATCAGTAAAAATGAAAAAGTTCAATTACCCAGTGGTTTCCAATCCTTTTATTTAAAGCCCAAAACCTAAAACACATCAAAACTGAGCTGTTGCTGGGGGCCGGGGGGCATGGTGGCGCACGCCTGTAATCCCAATGGCTCAGGAAGCTGAGACAGGAGGATCACAAGTTCAAAGCCAGCCTCAGCAACTGGGAGGCACTAAGCAACTCAGTGAGACCCTGTCTCTAAATAAAATACAAAAAAATAGGGCTGGGGATGTGACTCCGTGGTCAAGTGCCCCTGAGTTCAATGCCCAGTACCAAAAAAATTAAAAACCCTGCATTCTTATCGTGTATTTGACCTTCACCTCCCCTGATCTTCCTCCCCCATTGCTGAGGCAGTCCCTAATGCTCCCCTCCACCAACCCCAACAACCTATAAACCCCATTTGAAAACTGCTGTGAGATTCCCTTCCAGGTGGAAAATTAATATGAATTTGATATAGGGATCTCACTCACATTTTCTGCCATACGTGGATATGGAAGGCAGCAGGGTTGTGACATGACAAAGATATCAATTCAGGCATTCAAGGCCCACTCCAACCCCTTTGTAAAGTCCTTTCCTGGTCAATTAGCTGAAGAGCTAAAAAAAAACACATTTCTCAGATTCTTTGCAGTTAGTGTTTTACACGTGACCCAGGTCCACCAAGTCAAGATACCCACAGGAGGTTCAGAAAGCAAGGTAATGAATTTCTTCCAACTCAGGGACTATGTCTAGGCAGGAAGAATTCTCTCTTATTTGGGGAAGGATTACCATTTTCTTCCTAGGCCTGCAAAAAATGGCATGAGGCCCATCCTGTTCGGGAGGGCAAACCACCTTATCCTATGTATTTAAATGTTAATCTCAACCAGAAACAACCTCACAGAAATACCTGAGATAAATGTTGTACCAAATATCTGGGCACACCACAGCCCAGTCAAGTTGACACATAAAATCCCAGACAGTGATCCCCAGTTTCTTTTAGAATTGATCAAGAAAACAGAAGGGTCTCACTGACAGGGATGGTCTCGCTGTATGGGACACCTCCCAGGCAATTCAGAGGACTTCCCATCTGTAGTAACTCTCATGGTTGAGAATAGGCCCAGGTCATGAAAAGTAGAACCCAGACTGATAAAGTTTGAGAATCTCAGCTTATGAGAAAAACATTCAAATTCTTTTTCGTAATCAACTCTCAGGCCAATATGCTGTCTTCAGCAGTCTGCCATCCTGATCAGACTTTGTAATAGCCCTCGTTTATCGTACAGTGCCCGTCCCAGACCACTTACGTTATTAACATCTATTTGTCCCTATTATGATACATTTCTGCTTGGGTGTCTTGTCATCAGAGTGCCAACCTCTTTACATGAGTTTTGTCTCTCTCTAGACAATTGGTGTTGATGTCACCTCAAAATACCAAAGTGTTAATATATTTTCTCCCTCTCACTATAAACCTTGGAAACAGTGCACCAAAGAAGCCTTTAAAAATGATGAGGCTTCCCATTGTATCAGTCTTTTCAGAAGGGATCAGTCTTATTTTTGAGCCATTTCCAGGAGTACATACTATCTGAGCCTCCTCAAATTAACAATTATTGTAAACAGGGCATTTGCGTCTGTGGATATTGTCGTATACATCTCCTTGTTGTCAGTTAACAAAAAGAACAAATATCAACTTCCACAGGATAATTTGCCAAATTCCACAAAATCTGTTCAATCATTTGGTCAAATTAAGTAGAAAATCTTATCCCCTAACAGGAACCATAAAGCCAGTTTCACGGATTAAACGGCTCTCTGCAGAAGAACTTTCCTCTCTGGAGAATGAATCAACTCCTTTGGGAATGAGGGTTTTTAAAACTCGCTTGAAACTTAAAGTCATTTTTACTACATATATACAATTTTAATTCTCTCAAAATGAAACTTATAAATTCTGAAAAGTTCAGTTATATAGCCATGGTCTCTTTTTTACATACAATGGCAAAACTATTTTTGAAAATTGTTTCTAAAAACAAATTTGGACTAATGTTTCAAAAGGCCATTCCTGGTTTAGAAAGTGGATTAACTAAATTTAGTACTTAGTCACTCTTTTCTACCATGGAAATTCAACTCCTCTGGATCCTGGCCACATCTGTCTTTTTCCATTATGATGTCATTTTCTGGCATATGTTCCTCTCACAGCATGGACACAAGAAAATGGGAAATATTAAATAAGAGTAATGAAATGATCTTGTCTCTAGACCTCAACCAAACCCTAGGAGCTGGCCTCCCTCATATAGGGTTCATCCACATTCTGCCTCTCTCAGACGACGCCCCTCGCATTGCCAACAGTTCCTGTCACCCTGGTGGAAGGAACCTGGTCATCCCTGGCAGTTTCAATGTGGCCATCCACATTGAAACTCTGTCCCTAGCCACATCTCGGCTCAGTCACTACCCTGAGGTGAGAGGTTTCTCTCCCTGACCCAGGGCCATAGTTCTTTTCTTCCTTTCTTCCTTTCTTTCCCTCTCTTTCTTTTTAACTTTATCCTGGGAAATTTCATGCTCTAATTTCCTTACAGTTCCCAGTATTGTTGATCTTTTACGTGATTTATATTTCCAAAGTGATGTTGAAGATAGTGATAATCATCATCCCCACATGAAGAGATGTGTTTTAGTCAGATTTTCATTACTGTGACCAAAAGACCTGACAAAAACAACTTAGAAGAGGAAAAGTGTATTTGGGCTCACAGTCCAGAGATTCAGTTCATGGTGACTGAGTATATAGCCCTGGGGCTGAGTAAGGCAGAGCTTTAGGTGGAGGGCGTTGCAGAGGGAAGCAGCTCAGGACATAGCCAGGAAGCAGAGGGTGAGAGCTCCACTCACCAGAGGCAAAATGTAAACCCCAAACACAGCCCCAGGGACCTACTTCCTCTAGCCACACCCTACCTGCCTACAGTTCCCACTCAGTTAATCCATTCAAGTGGATTAATCCTTGAATTAGGTGATGCCTCTCATAATCTAATCATTTCACCTCTGAACATTCTTGCATCGTCTCATGCAATGAGGTTTTGGGGGATAACTCATATCTAAATCATAACATCTATACACAGCACTAAGCACTTTACATGGATTAGCCCAAACTGAGATTGCTATACTCTTGCTTGCTGTGGTGGAGCAAGGAAAAGGAGCTTTAGACTCCGTCTGGGTTCTAATTCCAGGCCTGAGATCTTTGACAAGTTACAAAGCTTCTCTAAGCCTTTTTCCTCAACTGTGAATGAGGATAGTAATAGGCTCTACCTCCAAGTGCAATTATGAAGATCCAATGAAAGGAATGTGTGAAGTATCTAGCGGAGTGCTCAGCACACAGTAGGTGTTCAATACATGGCAGCTTCCTTTACGGATTCCTATCTGTGCAGATTCCCCCAGCTCAGGGATCTCCAGTTCTTGGGCCTCGGCAGCCTCGATCTTCCCCTTCCCACCTGCTCCATCTTTCCTCCAGTTCCCGAAATTGAACCAAGACACCTTCAGTCTCTCCTACTTTGGGATAGATTTCCTTCCCAGTGTGAAGACAGAAGAGCCATGCTCGCTCCTCTGTTCTGCTCTCTTCTCAATCTACTGCTTGATAGAGCCCCTGGTGATAATCCTGACAAGACCAAAGCTGTGGGTCCAAGTTCATGAAATGGGACCCCTTCTGTGGTCTGAAATTAACCAAAGTCCTATGGAATTCTGTCTATACTAAGGTACTTAACTTCACCCAATACATCCTTTGTTCTTAAGAGAATGGAATTGCTTCTTTCGTTTTTTGGTTTGAAAAGAGCTGACTCATCCTGGCACAGGGTCCTCTTTCCAGCCTGAAAGCTGCCAGGATTATGATCTATTTGAGCACCAGGCTACAAAGAGACTGAAACTCCATGTGCCCCTCATAGACATACCATAGACTTTCAAATGCATGTGGGTGCCATCGTGAAAAACACAGTGCAGGATACTTTATAAGCTTTACTAAATATAATTTTTATCACCAGTGAATACTGAAATGCACAGCCCAGATCATACTTGACATTAAGAAGGGGTCTTCTTATTTTAAGAAGCTGGAAACACCTGTCCTTGTGGAAAGAACACTGGAAGGGAAGTCGGGATGTTACCTGAGAATGTGATACTGTAGTAGGGACAGATGAGGCAGGACACTGAAGACAGCAGGAAACAGTTTTATTGGACTGCAGTAGGTTCAGAGAGTAAAGCTTTTGCTGTACTCAATTAATCCCCCTGAACATGGAGTTCAGGCAGTTTCAGAACTTTATACCCAGCGTATAAGGGGAGGGGCTCAGAAGTTCACAGTCTGCAGAATTTCATACAAAACAGCTTTTTCTTTCACTGTTCTGGGCAAGTTAACCCTTCAAGGACAGCACCTGAGAAGGGGAGAGCTTCTTCTCTCCTTTCTTTCCTGCCCCTGCCAGCTGTTACCATGGATCCCAATTAGTAATATCTTCGCTTATCTTTGAAATGTAAACATCTCTGTGAACTCAGGCTCAAGGCCAGAGAGGCCTTATTAAAGGATCTGTCTTCCTTATTATACTTTGTATTTGCAAATCTACTTTTAAAAAATATTATATATATTTTTACTATACTAGCTAGTCCATAAATGCTTGTGAAAAACTACTAAAGGGGCGTTCAGTGCCTAGAGTGCTGCTCTCTTTAAGGGTGGTGGCCAAGTAAGATAGAGCAATAGGAAATAGCAAGTTTAACTACCTTGAACCCTTTTATAGAAACTCTTTTGCTGATAGCCCTAAGATCAATATGGTGAAGATTTCTGGAGAAGCTTAATTAAGATCCTCTGTGGAGGGGAGGGTGCCGCTACAATACGGCACAAATCATGTCTCCTCCTTGGACTTCAGTTGGAAGAGCTGAACTCTCAACCCCAACACTAAAATTTTATAAGTCTAAAATCACTTTCTCCTAGCTACGTGAAGATAAATATTCTTATAAATATTTATAAGAATGGCTGACATTTTTGGAGGAAAGAAACGATAGAGATAGACGTGCTCTCTACTCACATAAAACAAATGGCAGGTCAGTGTCTGTTAGTTCTTTTAGCTTATGTTATTTTCTGTTACTTGTACCTCTCCACTCCTCTTCACTTTGCCCATCCTTGTCACTGGCTGTTCTGAGAGGGTCCCCTCATCTCCAGCATCCTATATGTCTTTCAGGATTTATTAATGTTGGTATTTTCTCAGCAATTATAAGGTAGCTATTCTTGCCTCTCTCCGTTACTTATCCATTCCACTTGCCTAGTTTTATTTTTGTTTTCCCTACCCTCCAAGACCTCTCCTTGAACAGATTGCTTTCCATTACCACAGTCATAACACTCTGTTCCAAGCCAAACTGTCCTCTGTCGCCCTTTTCCCATCTTATGTTCCTCAGTGGGAGTTGTAATTACAAACTCTCCAACTATGCTTAAACATTGGCCCCTTTTCTACGACAGCTTATTTGAAAAGAATGAAATCCTTACAGTCGAATAGGCAGGTAGCATGCTCACCATCGGGGGCACCTTTGTGGGGAGGTTATTTTCTGGGCCTTCACATCACCTTTCCTTCTTGACCCAACACCCCTCATCCACTCTGGCTACCTCTGCCTTACCCATTAGGATGTCTTTCTATGTCTGGAAAGTCAGTCAGAAAATCCATATGTAGAAAGAAGAAAAGAAAAAGACTAGGTCCTTCTCTCTCACCCTGTGGGAAAGTCAACTCAAAATGTATCAAAGATCTAGAAATTAGACCAGAAACTATGAAACTCCTAAAGAAAACACAGGGTCAACACTCTGACATACAGATGCAGGCAATGACTTTCTCAATAAGAATTCCCAAAGCTCAGGAAAGAATGCCAAGAGTTAATAAATGGGATGGCATCAATTTAAAAGCTGCACAGCAAAGGAAACGGAAATGTGAAGAGAGAACCTACAGAATGGAAGAAAAAAAAGAACATTTTTACACTATTGGTAGAATTATAAATTAGTACAAACACTATGGAAATCAGTATGGAGGTTCCTCAAAAGACTAGGCATGGACCCACCATATGACCCAGCTATACCACTTTTTAGTATTTATCCTGAAGAATTAAAAGTCAGCATACTACAGTGATACATGCATACCAATGTTATAGCAGCACAATTCACAAAAGCCAAACTATAGAACCATCCTAGGTATCCATCAACAGATGAATGGATAAGGAAAAGATGGCATATATACACGATGGTGTTGTATTCAGATATAACGAAAAATGAAATTTTATCATTTGCAGGAAAAAGGATGGAACTAGAAAGCATTATGTTAAGTGAAATAAGCCAAACCCTGAAGGTCAAGGGTCAAGGGTTTTCTTCCATCTGTGGAAGCAAGAGACAAAAAAGGAAAAGAAAGGTGGTGGAAGAAGAGATATCTCATGAAAATCGAAAGAAGACCCATAGAGTAAAGGAAAGGGAGCAGGAGGAGGGAGGGAAAGGGGACACACTGGTAATGATATTAGCCTAATTATATTGTTATATTGTGTGCATGTGCAAACATGCAACAATGATTCTTACCTTTATGTACAACTATAGTACCCCGATTTTTTAAATATAGAAGAAAAAAAGGAAAATCTTCTCATTTTATTAAGCATCTATGAGGGGCCAAAGCCTCTCTTATAAAAGAAAATCCCAGAAGCTGAAGCTCAAGAAAGAGAATTTGTAGGAGAGGATTGCACACTGCACATTTTACCTTCTCTTTGGTGAAGGCATAAAAAGAAAGGTTGTTTGTTTTGTTTTATGTTTTTTTTTTCTTTTTTAAGGCAACATAAACTTTATTATAAAGAGAAGTATCCAGAGAGGAAAAAATCAGAGGGAAGCCTAAAGTTCTCCAAAGTGAGCTAACACCTGAAATTCTTCTCTGTTTGGAAAGGACTCTTGCTGCCATCACCATGAGGGACAGGCCAGCCTTCAATATTCCAACTCAATCATGGACCCAAACTCTTTCTCCTGGATGATTTTAGATGAGTCAAGGCAGGCTGGGATTTTCCATTCGACTTTGTTAAATAGTAAGGGACAATAAAAGGGACATGCACGAGGCCTCACTGGGCTTCACCAAGGAAGTGGTGGAGAAGGCAGAAATATCAGAAATATTTTGCATGCCAGAAGTACAAAGTACATTGTCATTGCTGTTTTATAGAGTCTAGCCCTTTCCCTATGCTATCTGAAGAGGTTTCTCACCAAAAGAAGTCCACCTGTACTTATCCCTCACGGAATATCTTGCTTCCTGGCCTCTAGCTTGCCTCTCTTCTCCCAGACATGGCAGCCCCTAAAATCTAACAGTCTTAGCAGTATGACCATCACTCATTCAGCAAATGCTTCTTCCTCCTCGTTTCTGTGCTAGCACAGTGTAACACTGCTCTCCCTCCAGGTTTATGTGCACTGGCGGAGCAGCAGACCAGCAGACTACCAATTCCAGTGCGGAACTGTGAGTGCTTCGATGGGGACGGGCACAGAAAGTGCTTTCTAAATCAGACTGAGGTCAAGAAGAACTTCTAGAATCCGTCATGCTTCAGATGAGATGTGAAAGATGAGTATGATTAGTGGGATTTTAAAGAGGGAGGAAGGAAAATGTTACTGCACACAGCTGTGACTGCATATGCAAAAGCAAGGGGGTATAAATTGGCATTATTCTTTGGGGAACATCAACTAGCTGTGTCTAGTTGGAGCAGAGGGTGTGAGGAAGAATCTCAGGAGAGGAGGTTAGAAGGTAGAATCAAGAAAGGAGGTGTGTACTAAGTGAAAGAGTGCAAACTTCATCCTGATAGGTCTGGGGAGCCTGTGGAGAATTTTAAGCAAGGATTGACATGATCAGATTTGTGATTTGGAAACTAATTCCAGTGGCAATATTTTAAAAAATAAAAAAGAAGTAGGGAGAAAAGGGCAGGATTCTGTCTGGAACCTGTGACAATAACTGAAGTGAGAAATGAAGGAATAAGCTCAGGTACTTGCTATAGAATTCTGTAATTAGTTAGAGATGGGAATGGGAGAGAGAAAAGGAAGTCTAGAACACCTCCCAGCTTTAGGGTTGAAATAATCAGTTAATAGCAACAGTTAACTTAATTGAGTATTTACTATATACCATGTTGCTTTACATACTTTTATTTTTTCTTTTTTAAAATTAATTAATTTATTCTAATTAAATATATATGACAGCAGAATGCATTTTTTTTTTTTAGTTTAAAGGGACACAATACCTTTATTTTATTTATTTATTTTTATGTGGTGCTAAGGATCTAGCCCAGTGCCTCACAAGGGCTAAGCAAGTGCTCCACCACTGAGCCACAGTCCCAGCCCAGCAGAATGCATTTTGATTCATTGTTTTTTAAAATTAATTTATTTATTCTAATTATGTATATATTTTTTCTTTCAATCATTTCTTCTCTAGGCTGTACTGTGTGACATGCACAGTTTTACATACTGGGAATAAAGTAGCGGAGAGGGGAAAAAAGACAAAAATTTCTACATATAAATGCAGTATGTAGGAAAACAATAATAGGGAAGAAACATGAAGAACATCAAGAGTGAAGGGAGAGTTGGGTGTGGTGGCGCACACCTGTAATCCCAGCACTTTGGAGAGGCTGAGACAGAATTGCGAGTTCAAAGCCAGCCTCAGCAACGGCGAGGCGCTAAGCAACTCAGTGAGACCCTGTCTCTACATAAAACACAAACTAGGGCTGGGAATGTGGCTCAGTGGTCGAGTGCCCCTGAGTTCAATCCCCAGTACCAAAAAAAAAAAGAGTAAAGGGAGATTGAAATTTTCAGTAGGGTCCCAGGGCTGGCCTCACCGAGGAAGTAACTGAAAAGGCAAGTGGCTCTTTGGGGGACAGGCATCTCACAGAGGTCCTGAGGTGAGGTGAACCCCAAAAGCAGGCAGCAGGGCAGGTGGAGCAATGAGGAGAAAAGTAGAAAAAGATGAGGTCAGAGGTGGGTGAAAGGAGAGGGGACAGGTCATCCAGGGTGGCACAGGCCATTGTAAGGATTTCAGCTTACACTCCAAGAGAAATGGGAAGCCGTTGTCAGGTTTTGAGCAAAGTAGGAATGTGATCTGACTTGCATTTCAACAGAATCTCTCTAGTTACTGTGCTGGAGATAAAATGAAGGGGACAAATCTAGAAACAGCAACACAGGTGAGAGGTCCCAGAGCCCAGGGTGATGGCAGTGGTGATAGTGAGAAGTGACAAGTTCTGGATATATCGAGAAGGTACTAACAAGAGCAGATGTTTTAGATGTGAATGAAAGAGAAAGGGAAGACCCTAAGAAGGTTAACCAGGCAGCTGCCATTAGTTCAAACAGGGAAGACAACAGAAGAGCAAGTCCAAAGGAGGGGAATAAAAAGGGCTCTTTTTTTTTTTTTTTGGTACTAGAGATTGAACTCAGGGGCACTTGACCACTGAGCCACATCCCCAGCCCTATTTTGTGTTTTATGTAGAGACAGGGTCTCACTGAGTTGCTTAGTGCCTCACCGTTGCTGAGGCTGGCTTTGAACTCGCGATTCTCCTGTCTCAGCCTCCCAAAGTTCTGAGACTACAGACATGCGCCACCGCGCCCAGCTAAAAGGGCTCATTTTTAACATGGCCCTTGTGATATGCCTATTAGGTGTACAAGTGGAGATTTAAAGAAAGAAACTGACGGCTCAAGTCTAGAACTCAGGAAAGAGGTTCAAGTTGAAGTTCTACATTTCAGCACAGAAATGTCACTTGAAGCCATGCGTTTGAATGAGACAGATGTCTCACTTTCATCAGAGACTTGCAGATGGAACTATGACACAGTCCATGGTGGGGCAGGTCCTCCTGGAAATCAGCAGTCTCTTCCAACTGACCCACTTCTGGAAAGATCATTACAGGTCCTGAAGACAGAGAAGACTAACTTCCTCTAAGAGAGGGAGGTTGGCTTGTACTCACAAAGAAGGCTTGGCAGAATTTAGGGTTCAAGATCCTTAGTTTCATCAGAAATTATCCAGGGGCGGGGGGGGGAAATTATCCAGACAGCACCATCCCAATCCCTTTTCCAATTACTCCATCTTCTCTCCAATTAATGCCCTGACTTTGTTGTTATTGTTGTTGTTGTTCTGTGTTTGGGGTATTTGGGGCAGTACCGGGGATTGACCCAGGGCATATGGTAGGCAAGTGCTATAACACTAAGCAATATCTCCAGCCCAATGCCCTGACTTTTACATAAAGGCACTTCAAGATTTTGAATTTTTTCATAATAGCTTTTTAAAGATATAAGGCACATGCCATACAATTCACAGCTGAACAATTCTTCATATATTCACAGATGTAAATTCTGTTTGCACTATAAATCAGCCATCTTCAAATAAGACTTTGAGTTCAGATTTCAAAAATCTTAGCCCTGAGGATGGGGTTGTGACTCAGTGGTAGAGCGCTTGCCTAGCACACATGAGGCACTGGGTTTGATCCCCAGCACCACATAAAAAAACTAAATAAACAAAATAAAGATATCGTGTCCATCTATAACTAAAAATATATTTTTTTTAAATATTAGCCCTGCACCTACAAAGGTAGAGGATTCTTTCAAGGCAGTCATAGAAGTTTTCTGGATCATCACCTGGATCTGGAATGGAAAGCATTGAGCTCATTTTATTTTTTCTTGAAGTGCTAGGAATTGAACCCATAGCCTCATGCATGGTAAGCAAGTGCTCTACTGGAGAGCTGCATTCCCAGCCCTTGTTATTTTTCTTTAACCCAAGCTTTCCATTTAGAAGTAACTACCTTCTTTATAATTTTTATTTGCCCTAAAATCTTATACAGCAGCAGCCACTTGTCATTCAATTCCCTACTTTCTCTAGGAGTTTGATTGCAGGTGACTATAGGCAGTCATTTAAGTAAAGTTTTGGCAGTGTCCATTGAATCATTGGCAATGTGGTATTTAATGTCTTCAACTCTAGTTGGACTAATGAATCAACTTGAGACTCCCCCCTCAAGGTTCTATTCAACTGGAACCACTTTTGGTACCAATAACTGATACTTTGAGTATCAGCCAGAATTTAGTGAGTGGAACAGAGTTACTATAAGACTTATGGAATAAGAATAAGACCTTTCAAAATTGTGGAAAGAGCTAGGGAAATAAAGACCAGACACACTACACACTGTAGCAGCACCCAAGGACTGGGTATTCCAACATTTGGTGGTAGAGAATTGGTTGATCAGGGAAAGAGCTGATTAACCTAGAAAGGCAGAAATGTCCAACCTCTATAAAGGGGGACCTCTGGATAGGTCTATGTGATGCTTTGACCTTGGTGTGGCTAGTGCTTCCATAGGACACAGTCAAGTATCCAGTGGTGAGCCTGAGGCCACTCTTGGTCAGTAGGGCCAGCAATTGGGGAGAACAGCTGGACAGGGACAGAAGGAGAGCAAAGGTATACTGGAAATTGCTAGGCACCTGCACACTTGTCCTGATCAATGACATCTAACTATGACAACTTCCAAAGCAAAAGCTGCTTTTTCATTTCCACCTTCCAAATCTCATATAAGTTCCTCTATGGCCAACTCTAACCTGGAACTATCCAGAGATAGGGATTCTGGGAAAACAAATTCCCAGATTAATTAAATCACTCACTACACACTACAGCAGCACTGAAGGACTGAGCCCTGGGTATTCCAACATTTGGAGGTCGAGAAGATGAAGAGGAAAAGGGAAATGAGTGGGAAAAAAATTGGATACCAGAAAATTCAGAGAAAAAACTAAGAGAATTTATTGTCTCACATGCCAGTGAAGAAAAACATCTCACAAATGAGAGCAATTCAAAGTGTCAGATGCTGTGGATGGGTCAAGAACAATGACTGAGAAACAATCATTGACCATAGCACCATGAAAATCATTAATGGCCTTAAAGAGAACAGTTTTAGTGGAATGAGGACAAACCCTGATTGGAATGGTTCAAGAGAAAATGGGAGAGATCTGGAGACAGCACATATAACCAATGAGTTTTGCTGTAAAAAGAAAGAAGAGAAGAAAGCTAGAGGCTGAGGGGAAATGGGATTACATAAGAGTTTCTTTTGAACATAAAATAAAAAGCAGCACTTTTGTATGCTGACAGGAAGGATCCAACAGTAGGAAAATCTGATGGTGCTGGAGAATATGCTTTAGGGGGCCAAGGGGTGGGGTAGAACCAGGTGTCCAAATGTAGGAGAGCCCTCAGCTGAGAGTAGGAAGTGGTCATTTGCCCCTTTAGGAGGGAAGAAAGAATAAATGGACAGAGATAAGGGGTGACTGGGAGATGCTTGTGGACATTCTCTTCGTCTTGATGCAGTTTCCTAGTGAGGTTGGAAACAAGGTCTTGATCAGAAAGCAAAGATGGAGTTGGAATTATTTGAAAGTTTGAAGCAATTATGGAAGGCTGTATCTTCCAAAGATGTCCAAAAGAACAGATATCTCATTCCACATGCTCTTCTCACAATGTCATGTTATGATCTCTCCATTAAGAGATGCGGTCTGGGGCTGGGATTGTGGCGCAGTGGTAGCGTGCTCACCTAGCACGCGTGAGGCACTGGGTTCGATCCTCAGCACCACATAAAAATAAAATAAAGATATTCTGTCCACCTACAACTAAAAAAATAAATAAATATTTTAAAAAAAAGAGAGAGAGATGCGGTCTGTTCCCTCCTCTCGAACCTGGGAGGTGCTGTGTAACTATTTCAAACAATAGGATGCAGCAGACACAACATCACATGTTTTCCCTGGCTAGGTCATGAAAGATGACAGAAATGACACTATCCTTTCCTTCTCTCTTTCTCTCTCTCTCTCTCTCTCCATGTGCCTATAGAACTCTGAATCACCATGTAAGAAGCTTCACCACACTGTAGCTGCCATGCTGGAGAGATCACATGGAAAGATGTAAAGAGATCTCTTTAAAGATGTAAAGAGAAATAGCGGGATCCCCAGATGTCCCTGCACTGAGTCTTCCAGCTTACATGCTGAACATGAGAATGAGTGATCCACAGATAATCCCAGCCCTCAGACTTCAAGACTCCTAGTTGGTGCCAAGTGAAGCAGAGACAAATTCTCTCCACTGAACTATGCCTAATTTGCAGATTCATGAGTAAGAGAAATATTGTTGGAGTTAAGCCACTGAGTTTGGGGATCATTTGTAATGCAGCCAACATAATTGGATCAATAGCTATCTAGGAAGTTATGTAGGATGCCATCCATTGAAGCTGGGGGTTTGGATTAATTTACCCAGGGAGTATAGTTTATATCACAGTGACCTGGGAAACGTTTTCAAAATATGCATGCTAGTCACTTTTCTGTCCCAGGGCCTATCAGAATTTCAGTGTCGGGTGGGGGAGTAGAGCAAGAAAAATGGGGAGGTACTATTCAGTGCTTATATTTTGAAATCATTCCATAGGTAATTGATGCAGACTCTCCAGTTGAAAATCATTGGCAAAAATCAGGAGCAGGGAAGGCTGGGGAACAAGTTCCCTGGGAACTGGCATTTGAGCATGAGGGAGCAGAGGGGGTGTTCTTGAAGAGTGACTCTCAAACTTTCTAAACAACAGCTTTATTGAGGTATAACTTACCTATTATAAAATTCACCCACTGTGGGCTGGGGATATAACTCAGTTGGTAGAGTGCGTCCCCACATGCACAAGTCCCTGGGTTCAATCCCCAGCACCACTCACACACACACACACACACACAAAGTCACCCATTGTGAGTATATAACTCAATGATGTTTAATAAATTTATAGAGCTATGGCTCCATCGTCAAAATCTACCCCAAAGCATTCTTTCGTACTTCTTTGCAGTTAATCCCTGTCCCATACCAAGCCACAGGCAAGCACTAATTTACTTTCTGTCTCTAAATTTGTCCTTTTTGCACAGTTCACATAGATGGAAACATACAATATGCAGTATTTTGCATTTAGCTATGTTGATGTAATGTAATGTTTTCTGAGATTCCTCCATATTGTGGCATAGATGAATGGTTAGTTCTTTTTTATTGCTAAACAGTGTTCCATTGTGTGGATAAGTTACATTTTATTTATCTGTTCACCAGTTGAAAAGCAATTGAATTATTTCAGGATTTTGTCTAGCATGAATAACACTATTAGGAACAGTTATGCACATATCTTTGTATGGATAAACATTTTGTTTTTCTTGGGTAGAATTCAAGGAGGATAATTTCTGGATTTTATGGTCAAATTAACTTTTTAAGAAACTGACAAGCTACTTTTCAAAGGAACTATACCATTTAACATTCCCACCAGCACTAAAAGTTGGCCTTGTAGGGGGCTTTTGTTTGGTTGGTTGGTTTTGATTTTGTTTCGCTTTGTTTTTGTGCGTGGTGCTGGTGTTAGGACCCAGGGCCTTGCATATGTGAAGCAAGTGCTCCATTTCTGAGCTACATCCTCAGCCCCTGTGTATTGTTTTGATTATAGTTGTTCCAGAAGGTATGTAGTGGTATCTCATTGTGATTTAAATTTGCATATCCCTAATGACTAATGATGTTGAGCGTGCTTTATGCCCTGATGGGCTATGTATCTTCTTTAATGAAATGTATATTGAAATCACTTCCCCTTTTTAAAATTGCATTGTTTATCTTATTACTGAATTTTGTTTATATAATCTGTATACATGTACTTTACCAGATGTTGTCTGCAAATATTTTCTCTCAATCTGTGGCTTTTCTTTTCATTTTCTTAATTGTGCCTTGTGAAGTACAAAAGGTTTTTTTTTTTTTAAATTTTTTGTTTAGTTGTTGATGGATCTTTATTTTATTCATTTATTATTTATATGTGGTGCTGAGGATCGAACCCAGTGCCTCATGCATGCTAGGCAAGCACTCTACCACTGAGCTACAGCCCCAGCCCCGCAAAAGGTTTTATATCAATGAATTCCAATTTATCAATCCTTTCTTTTATGGATCATATTTTTTGTTTTGTTTTGTTCTTTTTGTGGTAGCTAAGAACTCTGCCAAACTCAAGACCACGAAGATTTTCTCCTTCATTTTATTCTAACAAAATGATAGTCTTAGATTTTCACACTTATATCTATGATCCATTTTTAGTTAGTTTTTGTTTGTTTCTCAGAACATCAATGTACAAATTACCTGGGGATCTTGTTAAGTCCATATCCTGAAAACATATGTATATTCTTGTTTAGTAATCTACAGTGAGAACTGAGATTCTGCATTCCTCAAATGCTCCCAGGCGATGCCAATAATGTAAGGTCCTTAGGTCACACTAGGTTTTGAGGATGTTAGATTAAAATGGTCAGAAATAGGGCTGGGGATATGGCTCAGTTGGTAGAGTGCTTGCCTTGCATGTACAAGGCCTTGAGTGCAATCCCCAGCACCACAAAAAAAAAAAAAAAAAAAAGGTCAAAAATGCAAAAGGGAAACTAGAAAAGATTGACACCACAGAACTACAGGGAGTAGAGCATTTTAAAAAGCAGGAATTGGTCAACTGAGTCAAATATCAAGGACATGGGGGCGGGTGGAGAATGAGTCTTAAGGAAAGCTATTTCCAGGGAGTGATATTAAAATTGATATCTCAGATAGACCAAAGCCCAATAGTGATGAGTTGAGGAATAAATTAAATTAAATTAACTTTCTCACTGTAGACTTGAAGTGTCCTCTACTTTTCAAGGAAAAAGAGATGTAGGTGTTATGGTTTGGATCTGGAACGTCCCCCAAATGCTCATGTGTTGAAGGCTTAATGCCCCAAAGCAGCAACGTCAGAGGTTGGGCTTTGGGGAAGTAATTGTATCATGAGGGCTCTAACCTTATCAATGGCTTAATACATGGATGGGTTTATAACAGAATGGACTATTGGGAGATTGTGGAAATTGTAGGAAGTAGGACCCTAGTTGAAGGGAATGGATCCTTGGGGGTGTCCCTTGAGGACTACGTCTTGTTCCTGACCCCCTTTTACTTTTTCCTCGCCCCATCTCTCTTTCTCTCCCACCATTAAGTAAGTAGCTCTGCCCCACCACATCCTGTCCGCCACAATCATCTGCCTCACCACGGGCTCACAGCGATGGGGCCAGCTGACCACAAGACCTCTGAAACCATGAGCTAAAAATAAGTCTTTCCTCCTCTAAGTTCTTTTCTTCAGGTATTTTGTCATCATGATGAAAAACTAATTAACGCAAGGCATAACCAGTAAAATTCCCAACCACCTGTTATTCAATCCTACACAAATGTGCATTCAAAGAAATAATAGAATGGAAATTCAAACTAATTTAAAGCAATTAAAATCTTCACTGAGGTTTTCAGTAAAATTCTAAGAGGCAAAGACCATATCACACTTTTTGAAAATATATGTACTTATCTCTCTCATTTAAATAGCTGCTCCAAAATCAGTTACTCCCAAACCTCCATTTCCCCTCCAACTACCCCTAAGTACTCACAGAAATTCAGCCTGCAAGGCTCTCTTACCTTCCCTCTCATTGTTGATGCAGCTCTTCCTGTTTTCCTCCATGAACACTATTCTGCACAGCAAGGAAGACTAGCAAAATGCCTGGCGGGTGGAAGGAAGGGAGAGGAAGGGCTGAGATGGCAAAAACCCAGTTCTCACTAGAGGGTGGATGGAGGGGCGGGTCTGTGAATAGTCATTTGATATTTTTGCTCCTGTCCCACAGTACAATAACTGGAGGTAGGGATAGGCATGTGGTGACAAGAATTTGTTAAGGAGAAAAATCTGAGCACATTTATACATTGAAGGAGAGTTGGGCCAGTTAGAGTGGGACATTTTAAAATTTAATGAAGAAATCTGGCAAGCCAGACGCGGTGTCACACGCCTGTAATCCCAGCACTTAGGGAGGCTGAGACAGGAGAATTGCGAGTTCAAACCCAGCCTCAGCAACGGCGAGGTGCTAAGCAACTCAGTGAGACCCTGTCTCTGCATAAAACACAACATGGGGCTGGGGATGTGGCTCAGTGGTTGAGTGCCCTGAGTTCAATCTCCAGTACTCAAAAAAAAGAAAAAGAAAAAGAAATCTGGCACCCGTAATCCCAGTTACTTGGAGGGGCTGAGGCCAACGGATTATGATGATGAGTTCAAGGGCAGCTCGGGCAACTAAATGAGACCCTGTCTAATTTTAAAAAAGAAAGAAAGAAAGAAAAGAAAAGAAAAAGAATTCTGGGACAACCAGAGTGAGGTCAGTGAGGTGATGGTTGGTTGACAGCACAGGCGGTGACATCTATGGCTGAGGTTGTGGGGGAGGGGCCCATCACATAACTAAGGGGAAATTTGGAAGAAAAATCACCTCTTCTACTGAGGGGGTTAGGGAAAGGCAAGGATAGCACAAACTGAAATCTCTGAGCTGCCAAGGGGCCCAGGAAAGATCTTGAAGGAGGGCCTCAATTTCCTGAGAGAACTAAAAGGCAAGGTCATTGGGGAGACACAGGAAGGTGCAAAGGTATGTTTCAAGAAAGAGGTGAAAAGATGGGAGAAAGAGTAGGACACATGGAAGGATTTCCAGGCAGCACCAAGCCCTGTGGGGGGTGGGGGGTGGAATGCATGTATTTGTATGTGACTTCCTTCAGTAATAGTTTTTGACCTGTGTGTGGAAATCCAGTGGCTGAAGGTGGAGTGCTTTAGGGTGGATGGACAGAAAGACACTAGGGTAAGAAGATAAAGGGAACAATGAGAATAACTAAAGCAACAGGCCATGGGAAGAACAAGCTAAGCCAAAGAAAACACAAAATTGGACCAAGTGAATAGCTCTGGAACCAGAGTTTGCACTGGGGTTCAAAGTGTGTATTAGGGGGATAGATGATCTGTGGCCGGGGGGGCGGGGATGTAACTATAAGAAAATGTGGATACTAAGCCTCAGGGTTGGAGCAGTGCTAGGGTCTAGATCCTGACCAGGGGAGTGAAGTAGAGTCAAGTGAGAGTCTTAAAGTAATGGGGACAAAAGAAGGACTTGTTCCTAGCTGGGCATGGTGGCGCACACCTATAATCCCAGCACTTAGGGAGGCTGAGACAGGAGAATCGCAAGTTCAAAGCCAGCCTCAGCAATGGCGAGGAGCTAAGCTACTCAGTGAGACCCTGTCTCTACATAAAACACAAAATAGGGCTGGGGATGTGGCTCAGTGGTCGAGTACCCCTGAGTTCAATCCCCAGTACCAAAAAAAAAAAAAGAGAGAGGAACTTGTTCCTTTTGGCATCTGTCAGACTTTTGTAATATAGACTCCACCTCAACTTAGAAGACTGTAGTCACTTTCTGGAAGGAGAAAACACAAACTCAATCCATGGACAAAGGGAAGGTAGATTTCGGGTTAAGAAAATTCCTGCACCCAGGTGATGTGGGGCCCAGCTGAACAGAGGGCTAGGGAAGAGGCCCGTGGAACATTTGCCTGGGCCCTGGGCTGCTCCTGGAGGAATGAATTGTCTGCCTACTGACATTAGGTGTGATGAAAAAGATGAGATGGCAAAAGGTGGAGGGAGGAAGGGAACCAACATTTCTTGAGGGCCTGATGAGGTGCCTTTCTCTTTTCTAAGGGCTTTATATGCAAAGGCCTTAGCTTATGTCTCTTCAAACAACCCATTTTACAGATGAGGATCTTAAGATTTAAAAGAATAAGGAACTCGCCCAAGGACATAGGAATAAGAAGCCAGTGAGCCAAGATGCCAAGTGTCCAAGTCTTGCATTTTTCTTTTTTGCCTGAAGAGCAATAGCAGAGGTCTGAGTTGCTGGGAGAAGCGGTAGCTCCACCTTCACACATGGCCTTTGCCAGGTGCCTTCTCTTACATTCACTTATTGACCCTTGTCTCAGAGGGGTCAATCAAAGAAACCATCTGGCAGTTAAAAAGTAATTTTCAGAAGTCCTCAGACTCTTGACATGTGTTTCTCAAGCACCACAAAGTGAACACACAGCTCTGGACAACATGTCCCAAAAGCCTTCTTCCCAACCTCACCTGCTTCCCTCAGCACCATGACTCCATCCTGTCCTCTCTCTCCGCCCAATTCCTGGAGAGAAAAAAAAAATCCTTGGAACTTCTCCCCCAGCATAGGCCCTTGTTCATCTTCTTCCAACCCAGGAAACACGTGGGCAACACAACCTCCTAACGGTCACGGTCAGGGGAAGCAGAATGTCGTGCACGAACTGATGGGTGTCGCGAGAAGTGAGAAGGGCCCTCCTTATTTTCTAGACTAAGAAACTGAAGCCAGGAATGGGACTCCAGCCCACAGTCATGCTGCAGATTTGAGGAAAATCATCATCAAACTCCACCTTGAACTTCTCTTAGCAGTACCTTAAACTTGTGGAAGTGACACCATGTAATTTACTGTTTCATTTTAGCCTGGCCTGTGTTATTCTTGTTTTGTTCTCTGGATGTTTTGCGTGCAATTGGAGTAGCTTTCCTTAGCCTTGCATTTCTGGTGTAATTATTCCACCACTGTCTCCCTTAATTACGAGGCTGTTGTCTTTCAACTCTCAGGTCCGTGTGTCAGTATTATTTATTCTGAGCTTCCTCAGAATCCTTTTTTGGAAGGAAATGAAGCACAAAAGTGTAAGTAAAGAAAATAACTGTTTCATATGAATTCCTATTGCATCCCCAACTGGACTGGGAGCACTTTGAAGACTGGATGTGTATCTGCCTTGGTTTGCTCACAGCCCTCAACACCTAGAAGGGTACCTAGATGTGTTCCACAAACCCTGTTTCACAAATATTTGAATTGGCTGAGGAGGGTGGGAGCTAGCATGTATTGGCTACTCACTCCCTGCCAGATCCTCTACAAACAATATTTCAGTTCATACATCCAAGAAACAAGGTGTTAGTGAGATAGGTATTTAGAGTAAAAAGAGAAGTGAGCCTCAAAGGAAATGCCCATGAGTCATTGAGAAGAAAAAAGTGGTCAGGAACCACTGCAACTCCTGAACGACATGGCCCTTGGCCTGGACCCTCGTAAACTGAGAGAGATTTGCAAGTGCAGGGAAAACTGGCATGAGCTGGGTGCAGTGGCACACGCCTGTAATCCCAGCACTTAGGGAGGCTGAGACAGGAGAATCGCGAGTTCAGAGCCAGCCTCAGCAACAGCAAGGCGCTAAGCAACTCAGTGAGACCCTGTCTCTACATAAAACACAAAATAGGGCTGGGGATGTGGTTCAGTGGTAGAATGCCCCTGAGTTCAATCCCTGGTACCAAAAACAAAAAAAAAATAACATGAAATAACACGGCTCTACTTTAAATATTGGAGCTGCAACATGAGGAGCTTCTCATGGATAACCCACATTCTTCCCTTGAACGTGTATCTACTTCCTAAATAAACCCATCTATGCCTTTGTCTGGTTCGTGCTCAAATTCTTTTCCACTAGTCCTGAGTCAAGTTCCCTCCATCTCTCTGGGAACTCCTTGGACCCCTCTTCGGGGACATATCTTCTCCAATCTCTTCTCCCATGGTTAGTATTCCTGTTTTATTATGTTCCTAGTTTGCTTGAGGTTTTCCCAGTTTTAGCACTGAAAGTTCTGGGTTCCAGGCAAACCCAAGCTGGTTGTCACCGTACATTTTAGAGATGAGGCCACTGAGTCTCAAAGAGACTTCTCCAACTTGAGGACTTAGATTCAAACACAAGTCTGTCTAGAGTATGAAATTACTAATAGGACAGATTGGAGTAGAGGATAATAAGTGAGTGGAATTGACCAGGGCACCTGGTAAAAGGCTCTGGCATATCCCAAACAGTGGCCTCTGGGTACAGTTGCAGTACAAAGAGAAGTTGCTGGAAAGGCCGATGGAAGAGGATGAGATGGTCGCAAGAACTGTAGCCGGCAGGCACAGAGCAGGTTTGAGGACTAATCCAGGGGGATAGTGCCTGCCCCAAGGCAAGCAGGCAAACTCCAGAGGAGTCTTCTCACCCCAGACAGGCCACCTAAACCTCTTGCTGCGCCACTGATGGTTTGTTCACCCACTGATTGTATCTCAAACTTGATTCAAGCTGACTGCATCAGAAGACACTAAATTTTCCACTTACAGAGTAACGAATGAGTGATTTGGACCTGACCATTGCTCCCTGCTTGCTACTCACGTGTCAAATATTTATAGAAATTAATATAGCATTAAGTCTACAGCTGATAATAGGGAGGCCATTAGCTCCCCCTAGTCGTTCTTCTTCCCTCTGGCAGAGAATCGCTCAGGCTTGAAGGAGACCAGCTGAAGACTTGACGCTGCGTGAGAAAGATCACATTCCCTGGCTGCAACAAAGAAATGCTTTTAGAGGCTCTCTAGATATCTTAGCCAGTCCTTCATTTTTGCCTATTCAATTTCTCTATTTCTGAATCTCTAAGTCTCTCACACTCAAAAAATAGGACCCCATAGTCCCAAAGACCTAAAAGATGTGAATGCACAACTGTCCCCAGCACAGCTTCTGACATTTCCAGACAATAGGATGACCTACTCGATGGCTTTCCTCAGTCTCAGGGATGTCAAGGGCTGACTGTTGGGGCCTGGAGTTTAGTTGATCTCAGGTTCATTCTGCTATCCTCTGTGCTGTGCATGGAGCCTGGGGATCAAATTGCTCACAGGATATCAAGCTACTCACAGACTTAAAGGCACCTATGACAAAAACAAAACAACAAAAATAAACACCATTATGGTTTATGTTGCTGGTGTGATTAAAAACCAATTTTATGTCCTCCAAAAGACCCAGGATGATAATAAAATAGAGCAACACAAGGACATGCTAATCAGCCATCAATTCAGAAAAATATTTCAACCAAATCATAGGGAAAACTAATTTATCATGGCCCTGTGTGGAAAACACCAGAGAATTCATATTCCTACAATTACTCGGAGTCCAATGTTTTTCCAGATTCTTTTTTTTAAACTTTCTTATCCAAACACTACAAATTTTAAATCATCCAGGATGTCTTATACACTCCAGAGTTTATTAGCTAAACAATCCTGTGGTTCTCCATCTCAAGCTATATCAGGCGCTGATTCTTAGAGTCCACAGCTGCTTTGATGGATTTTCATAAATCAGATTTATCTACAGTCATATAATTCTGATTACATTTATATTTCTTATTGTAAGTGAAATTAATATCAAGTGAAAGCTTTCAGTTTTTAAAGTGCTGGCTGGGTTCATCTGATTCAGGAAAAATGAACTCTCACCTCAAATTGCTTTGATTTGTAACTCTTTCAGCAATCAGAGCTCTAAAAGCCAATTTATGAGTCTGGATTTGAGAGTTTGCTCCTTTTAATTAGGTATATAAATTCCCTTACCTCGTTTCCCATTACAGTTATGTGTGGACCCAACCTTGCTCTCTTGAAGTACACAATTCATCATGCATTGACTAACAGTAAATCCATCCTAGGAGAGTTATCAGGTGGCCATGATCTATCAAAGGTGCTCAGAGATCAATGTTTCAAATACTCTCTAATGTGGATAAAAGAAACTTAGCTAATACTTTTTTCATGTTAGGTTAGATTTACTTTAGGCAACATGATATTATAACAGGTTGTCAATAAGATTTTTTAAAACATTATAAATGATCCAGAGAGAGAAAAAGGTACTAAGAAAAGAAACTAAGGGTGATGTAGAAGGTAAAAGAGGTAGTTTGGTATTATTCCTTACCTATAACCCATCGGAAAGTTCTACTAGCTTCTCCAGATTTATTTCTTTGTTTGATTTCATTAAGGCCAGAAGATTATTTTTTGAAGTTTCTGTTTTTTAGAACAATTCCTTCAAGAAGTTATGGGTTGCTAGGACCATCTAGAACTTCCACAAAATAAGCCCCTGACCTGTGGTATGAACTTTTAGAGCCAGCTCTCTTTGTAACTAGATAAACAGCAGATACATGTTGAAAGATAGTGTGCATAAGAGACAAGCTTCCTTCTGAGAAAATGGATGGTTTTAGTGCTTACAGAAAAGGAAAAAAAATTTACAATAAGAATTTTACCTCAAATAATCTGTATTTATCCCCAGGAGTTCTGTGGGGAAGGAGAATTGGCTTAACACATAAAGATGGAGTTCATCCTTTCATCCTATTAGCCAGTTTTACATCCTCTCCAAATGACCAAAGCTCTTTCAAGGTCATGAGCAGTTAGTTGTTTACAAAGTAAGAAATTATTCCTTTTTTGTTTTGTTTTGTTTTTCGAGACAGGATCTCACTATGTTGCCCAGGCTGGTCTTAAACTCCTGGGCTCAAATGGTCTTCTCATCTTAGCCTCCCAAGTAGCTGGGATCACAGGCATGTGCCTCCATGTTCAGCTAAGAAGTGATTCTTTTTTTTTGGCGGGGAGGAGGGTACCAAGGATTGAACTCTAGGGCACTCAACCACTGAACCAAATCCTCAGCCCTATTTTGTATTTTATTTCCAGACAGGGTCTCACTGAGTTCCTTAGCGCCTCACTGTTGCTAAAGCTGGCTTTGAACTCTGTGATCCTCCTGCCTCAGCCTCCCAAACCGCTGAGATCACATGGGATTACAAGCATGCGCCATCACGCCCAGTTTAGGAAGTGATTCTAGAGGACTGAGACTCAGCAACTCTGAGGTTTAGTGGGAAAAGAGTCAATAGTGGTATAAAATACAAAGGGAACATTGAATGGCTCCAAATTTTCCATTAAATTTTCAAAGAGAACATTTGACATAACGCCTATCACTCAGATTCACAAATCAACATTAAACCCCCAAAGTCAGTAAATTATAAGAGAATTTTAAATGACTGTGATTAAGATGATAAGGCTCTAGCCAGGCACAGCAGTGCACGCCTGTAATCTTTGGGAGGCTGAGACAGGAGAATCACGAATTCAAAGCCAGCCTCAGCAATGGCGAGGCACTAAGCAACTCAGTGAGACCCTGTCTCTACATAAAACACACACAAAAATTGGGCTGGGGATGTGGCTCAGTGGTCAAGTACCCCTGAGTTCAATCCCTGCTACCAAAAAAAATTTAGAACCTGGTGGTAGTGATGCCAAGATTCTGGGCTTGTGGAGAAGATCACTGCCTAGCAGCCATTTGTGCATGCTGGAACTCAGGTTTGGTTATGTGGCTCAGCACAGGCAATCAATGAATGAGAACTGTTTCAAAGGGATAGGAAGGTGGAGGACAACCGTTGCTATTGAAGACCTATTGTGCCAGGTGCATTACATATGTAATTCCTTCTAATTTCAGCATAAATGTGATTTGCTCCAAACAAAATAAATAAAAATGAGAAGGGGGGTCTGTACAGGCCATCAGAAGTTTTTAAAATGTTGCATGCAAACATAAATATGTGGGGCCGGGGCTGTGGCTAGGTGGTAGAGCACTTGCCTTGCAAGCATGAGTCACTGGGTTCAATCCTCAGCACCACATAAAAGTAAATAAATAAAATAAAGACATTGCGCCCATCTACAACTAAAAAAAATATTTAAAAAAAAACATAAATACAACCTGTCTGCCTTGCTCATAACTGGATCCCCAGAGTTTCTACAGAGCCTTACATGTAGTAGGCACTCAATTAATTCTTTTGAATGAATGTATATTTTTAACCCATTCCTCCTTCAGAAAAACAAAATGCTATATTATATAATTTAAAATCATTAAATATCTTAGTAAAAAATTTAAAGTTGGCAATTCTAGCTGGGGATACAACTCAGTGGTAG
The DNA here is from genome assembly GCA_004024805.1 of Geosciurus inauris. NCBI lineage: Eukaryota > Metazoa > Chordata > Mammalia > Rodentia > Sciuridae > Geosciurus > Geosciurus inauris. The sequence continues at coordinate 16,081 of PVHX01014020.1, read as the reverse complement.
AACACTTGCCTACTATGTGCGAGGCCCTGGGTTTAATCTTTAATGCTAAAGAAACAAAGAGGAAAATGGAAAATCTGAACAAAGGTTTTCAAATGGCATATATCCAAAGCTTTGGCCATTCCTTCTGAGTGGTTGAGACTGGACTGCTCAAAAACTATTGCCTTAGAAGTGGCCAAATCTAGCCAGGCATAGTGATGCTGACCTGCTCCAGTGATTCAGGAGGCTGAGGCAGAAGGATCAAGTTCAAGGGCAGCCTGGGCAACTTAGTGAGACCCATCTCAAAATAAAACATAAAAAGAGCTGAACATGTACCTCAGTGGTAGAGCATGTCCCTGAATTCAATCTCTCATAATGCAAAGAAGAAGAAGAAGAACAAAAGGTGGTCCCATCTGCAGTTTAAAAATGAGAGAATAATCATAAGGAAATCATCATAAATGTATGCCTATGGGAACTGTATACAGAGATATCCATTGAAGATTATTTACACAGTCAAAAAGTAGACTGGGAAAACTGGAAATCCATTTGTTTTTTGTTTTTTGTTTTTTTAAAAATATTTTTTAGTTGTAGGTGGACACAATATCTTTATTGATTTATTTTTATGTGGTGCTGAGGATCGAACCCAGTGCCTCACGCATGCAAGGCAAGCACTCTACCACTAAGCCACAATCCCAGCCCCTGGAAATCCATTTGTAGCAAAATGAAACTAAACCCCTATCTCTCATCATGCACAAAATTCAACTCAAAGTGGATCAAGGACCTGGGAATCAGACCAGAGACCCAACGCCTAATAGAAGAAAAAATAGGCCCAAATCTTCATCATGTCAGATTAGGACCTTACTTCCTTAACAAGACTCCTATAGCACAAGAAGTAAAATCAAGAATCAACAAATGGGATGGATTCAAACTAAAAAGCTTCTTCTCAGCAAAAGAAGCAATCAATGAAGTGAACAGAGAGCCGACATTCTGGGAACAAATCTTTGCCACACACACATCCGATACAGCACTAATCTCCAGGATACGTAAAGAACTCAAAAAACTTAACACCAAAAAAAAACCAAACAACCCAATCAATAAATGGGCCAAGGAGCTGAACACAAACTTCACAGAAGAAGATATACAATCCATCAACAGACATAATGAAAAATGTTCAACATCTCTAGCAATTAGAGAAATGCAAATCAAAACTACCCTAAGATTTCATCTCATGCCAGTCAGAACAGCAATTATCAAGAATACAAACAACAATAAGTGTTGGTGAGGTTGTAGGGAAAAAGGCACACTCATATATTGCTAGTGAGACTGCAAATTGGTACAACCAATCTGGAAAGCAGTATGGAGATTCCTTAGAAAACAGAATGGAACCACCATTTGACCCAGATATCCCACTCCTCGGTCTATACCCAGAAGACTTAAAAATGGCATACTACAGTGACGCAGCCACTTCAATGTTTATAGCCTCTCAACTCACAATAGCTAAACTGTGGAACCAACCTAGATGCCCTTCGACCGATGAATGGATAAAGAAACTGTGGTATATATACACAATGGAATATTACTCAGCAATAAAAGAGAATAAAATTATGGCATTTGCAGGTAAATGGATGGAGTTGGAGAATATCATGCTAAGTGAAGTAAGCCAATCTCAGAAAACCAAATGCCAAATGTACTCGTTGATAAGTGGATGCTGATCCATAATGTGGGGGAGGACACGGGAAGAATGAAGGAACTCTGTTCATAGGGGTGGGAGGGGGGAGAGGGCAGGGGGACAATAAAGATGTTGGAATATGATGGACATCATAGCCCTAGCTTTATGTATGACTGTATGTATGTTGTGATTCTACATCATATTACAACCACAGAAATGAAAAGCTGTGCTCCATCTGTGTATAATGAATTGCACTCTGCTATTATGTAAACCTAAATAGAACAAATAAATAAATTAATTTTTTAAAAAAGTAGAAACTATGATGAAAGATATCCATAATAAATTATGAGACACCCATAAAATAGAATGTTCTACATTTATTGAACATCTAGAATTTTAAGGATATTTAATGACATGGAGACATATTACATAAAATTAAGTGGAAAAGGCATGATACAAAACTGTATATGTATTGAAATTCATATACATCACGTAAGTGTGAGGAAGTGTTAGAAGGAACGCACCAGAGTGTTAGTTGTGATTAGTTTTGAGTGGTAGAATTATTAGTGATGTTTAACTCTTTCTTCATATGATTAGCATTTTCTATTATGTAATGTAGAATATTATATTAGGTATAGAATTGTATAGAATATTATAGAATATAATAATATAGAATGTATACAATATGCATAATTGAAAATGCTAGCCAGTATGAAGAAAAATTAAACACTAATAATTCATATATATGTATTATATGCATGATATCTAGGTAATTAAAAGTTTGGTTTTTTTAAAAGACCATTTAGATAATAGAATGATAAAAATATAAAATATGGAGCTGATTTTTCCCTGGTGCCACAATCTGCTCCATGAAAACAGCAGAAGAAATTTTATACCAAATAGAATAACTCTTTTTGCTAAATAATTTTTAAGGGATTCTCCCCCTAATTACGTTCATGATCAACATAGTTAGCCTCTTTGCTGATTTGACTCAATAATTTTGTCTTCATATTTTTCCATTTCATCTCAGGATATAGTTGCTCTGAAACTTTGCATTCTAGAGGAAAGGTTTCAACAGTTAGTAAAAGGCTTCTGTAAAAGTGTCACTTATTGACCCGAAAATCACTATACGGACAGGGCTCTTGGTGAGTCCTAGGGGAAAGCTCATTCATTCTGAGGTCTTTATATCACTCTGTAGAGGGAAGCTTGAAAGGCCATTTACTTCTTCCCAGGTGCTGCCACACAGTGGGGTATGCCAGTAGAGCTTCAATCCAAAAGGAAGGCTCTGCACAGGTGACAACTAATTGAGTCAAAAAACTGCCTGGTCCTGCAGGCAGCTGGAGTCTGTCTGCAGCGAGGTCTGCCTGTGCCATTCTGCTCAGCTCAGTGGGCTTTGGAAAGAGCCTACAGGTCCTTACCAACCTTGCAAACCTACATGGGCAGGTTCTTTGTCAAGGGGATCCATGGAGGATGGGGGAATGGTGTTAAATTTGAAGGAAATATCATTTTTCAACTGTAGTACTATTCTAGTTTCTGGTCCAGCATGCGAGGAGCTTAAAAGTCACCACTCCATCCTAGCAAGAAGTAAAAAGCTGAACAAATCAAAAACTCAATAACTCCTCTTAGATTCATCGGAGAAGTGAGGTTGAAGGCAAACTGCTGGCCCCAAGATTAGACAGACAGGAAGGTTCAGGGAATCACAATATGCCAAAGCAGAAAACTGGAGCACAAACCCCTCCAGGAACCAGAGCCAGGGCAGGAAGACCTGAACTGTGATCAATAAATTGCTGGAGGTTTAGTAGGGACAATTTCAATCTGAGAATTTGAAATTTCAGGAGGACTTCATCACAGAGGAGTCTCCATGCTTTTGTGAGTTTTACCTGCAGGAGTTCAACTAGCTTCTTGTAGTAAATATAGAAAAAAATCTCCTGCGTTTCTGGCACAGGGAAGAGAAGGGGAAGGCATCTGAGCCATGCCAGGGCACGCTGTTCTTAACCAGGTCTGTCCTCAGAAACTAGTTAACCAGAGCCTAACCTGATGGGATTTTATCAAAACTTAACCACCTTGGGGGAAGGAAAATACCGAACTCCATCCTCCATCCTGTTACACTGAAAGTCAGGGGGACAAGAAGCAGGTGAGAAGTTCACAGCCCAGGGTCACAGCCTTGCTAAAACACAGAGACCTACTCACAAGACAACAGAATGGACCTTCTCACTTCACACCTTATCACCTCATTACTAAAGATCTATTTACATCAGTACCTTTACCCAGTATATCATTTCCAGCTATTAGGGGGAAAAAATTGTAACACATATCACAAGGCAAAAAAACAGTTTGAAAAATGACAATAAATCTCAGAACCAGACATGTCAGGGATGCTGGAATTATAAGAGAATTTTATATGACTGTGGTTAAGATGCTAAGGCTCTAGCCGGGAGCAGTGGCACATGCCTGTAATCCCAACACTTTGGGAGGCTGAGACAGGAGAATCGCGAGTTCAAAGCCAGCCTCAGCAACGGCGAGGTGCTAAGCAACTCAGTGAGACCCTGTCTCTACATAAAACACACACAAAAATAGGGCTGGGGATGTGGCTCAGTGGTCAAGTACCCCTGAGTTCAATCCTCGGTACCAAAAAAACAAGATGCTAATGCTCAGTCAGGTGCCGTGGCACATGCCTGTAATCTCAGCAACCGGGGAGGCTGAGGCTGGAGGATTGCAAGTTCGAAGCCAATCTCAGCAACTTAGTGAGGCCCTAAGCAATTTAGTGAGACCCTGGGAATGTGGCTCAGTGGTAGAGTACCTCTGGGTTCAATCCCCAGTACAAAAAAAAAAAAAAACCTAAGGCTCTAATGGATAAGCTAGACAGACAAAAAGAAATGCTAGAATCCAAACACTGTAACAGAATAAATCATGCCTTTAATGGGCTCTTTAGTAGACTAGACATAGAAGAGCTGTGTGTGTGTCTGAGCTTGAGGATATCTCAAGAGAAACCTTTAAAACTGCAATGCCAGGGGAATAAAGACTAAAGAAAAAGAAAAAGAAAAACAGGACAAAATCTTCAAGAACCATTGGACAGCTAGAAAAGGTATAATGTGTAGATAATGGGAATATCAGAAAGAAAGGAACAAAAGAAATGTGTGATGTATTAAAATTCAACTTTTGAGAAAAATTAAAAAAAAAAGAAATGTGTGAAATAATAATGACTAAGAATTTCCCCAAATTAAGGTCAGATGCTAGTTCACAGATACAGAAATCTCAGCAGGACAAATGGGAAAAACAAAACAAAAAACTACACCGATGCTTATTATTTTCAAACCACAGAAAATCAAAGATAAAGAAAAAAGTTCTGAAAGAAGTCAGAGGGAAAAAAAAAAAAGAACCACCACCTGTAGAGGAACAAAGATAAGAATTACACCCAGCTTTTTCAGAAACCATGCAAACACAAGAGAATGGAGTGAAATATTTAAAGTGTTGAGAGAGCAAAAAAAACACCAACCTAGAATTCTGTCTCCTGTGAAATTATCCTTTAAAAGTGAAACAGAAATAGACTTTCACAGATGAACAAAATTTGAGGGAATTTGTTGCCAAAAGATTTTCCTTGCAATAAGTGCTCTAAGTTCTTTGGAAGAAAGGAAAGTAATGTAGGTCAGAAACTCAGATCTACATACAGAAAGCAAAAACATCAAAGAAAGAATAAATGAAGGTAAAATAAAAGCTTTTGTTTTTATTATTCTTAATTTACCTAACATATAAATTTTTTCAAATATTAATATAACAATGTATTCAATCATGTATGCTTTATAATAAATATGTATGAATATATATTTATATATTATACTTATGCTTATATATAAATGAAATGAATAACCACAGTGATTCAAGGAATGGGAGAAAAGAGGAGTACTTGGTTATTATGAAATACTCACACCATCTGTGAAGCAGTATAGTGTTATTTGAGAGTAAACTCAGATTAGTTGTGAATGTATGTTGCAAAGTCTATGGTAGTCACTTAAATTTTTTTAATTTTTTTTAGTTGTAGATGGACACAATATCTTTATTTATTTTTATGCAGCGCTGAGGATCGAACCCAGTGTCTCACACTTGCGAGGCAAGCACTCTACCACTGAGCTACAGCCCCAGCCTCTTCAAACTTTCTTAAAATTAAAAAGTATTACAAATATGTTAACAAAAGAGAGAAGATGGAATCATATAAAAGGCTCAGTTAAAAGTCCAAAAGGCAGAAAAAGAGTGGAAGATAAAAATAAGGACAAAGAACAAGAGCAACAAATAGAAAACAGTAAAAAATATACCATTAATCTAAACATATCAATAATTACTTTAAATAGTAATAGTCTAAATGCCCCAATCCAAAAACAGATTTTCACAATAGATCAAAAAACAAGTTTCAACTATATGTTTAAACAAGAAAAATATTTTTTTTTTTTGGTAAGCAAGGATTAAAGCCAGAGGCCCTTAACCACTGAGCTACATCTGCAGCTCTTTTTATTTTTTATTTTGAGGCAGGGTCTTACTAAGTTGATGAGGCTAGCTTAAAACTTATGATCCTTCTGCCTCAGCTTCCAGAACCAGGGATGACAGGTGTGCACCACCACACCCAGCAACAAGAAACACGTTTTAAACATAAAGACAATTATAGATTAAAAGTAAAGGAGCCAGGTACAGTGGCGCACGCCTGTAATCCCAGCAAGTTCAAAACCAACCTCAGCAAAGGTGAGGCGCTAAGCAACTCATTGAGACCCTGTCTCTAAATAAAACACAAAATAGGGCTGGGGATGTGGCTCAGTGGTCAAGTACCCCTGAGTTCAATCCCTGGTACCAAAAAAATAAAAATAAATAAAAGTAAAGGAATGAAGAATTCACCCTGTACCACACTAACACATTCAGTCAGAGCAGACCTCAAAGTCAAGGGATAAAGAAGAATATATAGTGATAAAGAGGTTGATTTTCCAAGAAGACACAACAATAGTTAATGCATATATGCGAAACCACAGATTATCAAATCGTATAGGGCAAAAACTGAACATCAATGGTTTGAAGATCGCAATATCCTTTTACCAGAAATGAACAGATCTAACAGACAGAAAATCAGAAAGGACATAGTCGAATTCCATAATTCTATCAATCAACTGAAAATAATGGACATCTGTAGACTACTTCATCCAACAACAGCAAAATACATGTTTTTCTCACACTTACATGGAACATTCATGAGGACAGAAGCCTTTCTGGCCCATAAAATACATCGTAACCAATTTAAAAGAATGGAAATCATACAAGGTCTACTCTCAAACCACAATGGAATTAAACTAGAAATCAATAACAGAAAAAAATAAAAAATCAATGATTTAAGTTTCCACCTTAAGAAACAGAAAAGGAAAAGCAAATAAAATCCAAAGTAAGCAGAAGAAAAGAAACAATAAAAATTAGAGCAGAAATTGATGAAATTGAAAACAGGAAATCAGTATGGAAATTCAGGAAACCCAAAGCTGGTTATTTGAAAAGATCCATAAAATCAACAAGCCTGAGCTGGGTATATAGCTCAGTTGGTAGAGTGCTTGCCTTGCATGCACAAGGCCCTGGATTCAATCCTCAGCACCACAAAAAAAAAAAAAAAAAAAAAAAAAAAAAAAAAAAAAAAAAAAAAAAAAAAAAAAAAAAACAAAAAAATAAATAAAAAAAAAAAAAAA
>PVHX01014019.1:0-54197 GCA_004024805.1 Geosciurus inauris | reverse complement strand
TGGAAGCCACAAATGTCTGTAATATCACTACTTCTTATTTGGACCAGATTTACTCTTCTTTGGGTGGGAGGGGAGAATCGAGGATTGAACTCAAGGGCAGTGGATCACTGAACCACATCCCAAGGCTTATTTTGCATTTTTTTTTAGAAACAGAGACTCACTGAGTTGCTTAGTGCCTCACTTTTCCTGAGGCTGGCTTTGAACTCGCAATGCTCCTGTCTCAGCCTCCCGAGCAACTGTGATTACAGCTGTGCACCACCAGATTTACTTTTACTAGTTCCATCAATGAGTATTTTTTTAGATGTTTATTCCATATCTGTAAGAGAATCATGTTTTAATTTTTGAAAGCTATTCCCTGAATAATAGAAAATATAAAGATATGTCTTTTGAATACTAATTCTACTGTCTTTTATATTTTAGATTCTAAAATATCAACTTTTTTCTTAGATTTGGTCATCTTTAATAAAGGATCCAAAGGTTTCTAAACCAGGACAGCCTCTCATTTCAGGAGGAAATTCAAATTTTATTATTTAAATTACTAAGACCAAAATAGCAACATTTCAGATATGAATCAGAGGCCAAGAAAATTATTTTATAATTCCTTTATTCCCTACAAAGTATAGTGTTAAATAAGTATATTTCCTTGCATTTAACCTTCTGCTTTATGATGGGACTTTTAGAAGAATCTGATAATTCTGTGCCCTTAAGTTGCTGGTATTTGCACTATGAGGACACTAAACAGATCACATTTAGAGAAGAACCTCTGCAGGCCAGGAAAAGCATGACTGCAGAGAAATGTTCTAACTTCATTGCTTTCTCTGGTGAGAGAGAATTTGAATTGTAGTTCTTTCAATCAAAATTCTCCTAAGTCATTCAGGAAACAGATAGGCTTCACTTAGAGTTTAAATGTTAGATTAAACTCCGAGCACAAGATTTCTGAGTGAGAAGCATGCATCCTGGTCTTTAGTAGACAAAGGCTTCATGGTCCAGAAATCTGCAGTTAGCTGATAAACGTGACCACTCCAACACATGCAGTATGTATTGGTGAACTAAAACTTCATGGACCAATAACCAAAATCAGATTTAGTAAAGTCACAATTCTGCAATCTAGACCATAATTGAAAATTCCTTTCCTTTTACAAGAGACTTTGGTATCCTGTTGCCTAGGCCTTGGTACAATGGCTTGCATCAAGGCTACTGTTCTGCAATAATGGAGCCCACAGAGCCTTTGCTTTAAGGTTGCATCCCAGTGGAGTACACTCTGTAGTGGATGTATATTCTATACTTCTCAGAATCCTAAGTTTGGGAAAGCATAGTCACCTCCCTCCAGAGGGGCTGTGTTCTCTGCAAGTGGTTCCAGAGAAGTCTCAGGTTTCTGCTCATTGTCTGATCCAGTTTACTCAGAGTAAGAATTCTCTGAGTGGCAAAGCTTAGACTATGTCTTACCAACCTCACAAAACAAAACTGGAGTGGGAATGGTTCCACAAAAGTAAATCAGTAGTACAAATATAATACAAAAAATAGGTGGCTGTAATCTGTGGAAACATGTTGACAAATATAATTTGACTTCAAGGGAAATTTTGGTGGTTGAACATGGTGACTTTTAGTATGCACATTTAATTATGTAAAGGTTTATAAGCTGCCTATATGATAATCTGTTTTATTAGGTTTATCATTTATACATGTATGCAACATTCTTATTTCTGAAGTAAAGTAAAACTTATGTTTTGTGATTATCTCCATCCATAGTTTTTAACAATGAAAAGTGCTATACATCTTAAAGATATTTCAATAAATTAAAAAATGGACTGAATAAACTTAAAACAACTCTATGGTCTCTTTCTATATTCTGGGTGTCATTCCTTCTTAGGTCTTTGTAGTTTGGGTTTCTATTTAGTGGTATTATTGCATTTATTATTTTGTAATATGAGAACTTGTTCAAATGATGATGATCTTGGCCTATCATGGTATTTATAGCATTAAAACATAGACATATTTTTTAAAAAAACATTTTCATAGGCTTTTAACAGTCTCACATTTATAATTCCTGACACTCTAATTGATACTTTATATCTATAGTCTTCCTAAGGCATTTGTTCCACCACTTATGCAATTCTTTCAAATCTGTGTTTATTTAATATCCCATATGTTTGATTTCTTCAGTGGATATCTTGTATTTTACTTTATTTGGATAATTCATAATAAAATAAATATTTCCAATTTTTAGAAATCTTTATCATCTTAAAGAAAAATCTGTTTTCAGAAATCTAAAATTATGCCATGTTAATTTTTTGTTCCATTGTTCTAAATTGTGGAACAGTTTGCCTGTATCCAGCAGCCCCTCCTGTTATTATAAGCTTAAAGACTGCATGTTCCCATTCTCTTGTGGTGCTTGTCACCTCCCAACAGTCCTCCAGGGAAGAATTGTAATGCAATAAAAAAGAGGAAAGCTTATGACCTTTCTGTCCTTCTTATTTAAATGGCTAATTAATTAAAATTAATTTAACTTTTTTGGGCCTTAATGCTATTGTCCATAAAATTGCCTTAATATTATATTCTTCTTAGGGATGCTGTGAAGATTAACTATAATAACCTCTACAGAGCACTTAGTTCACTACCTGACATATGGTGGTGCTTAATAATAGGTGGTTGCCTTTTATTATTATTGTTATTGTTATAACTCATTAGATTTTATTCTGTAATGTTTTCATAATGAATGTTTTTGAGAGTTAAAGACCATCTTTAATACACTAGCCCATTCCTGAGCCAGTATAAAATTCTCTCATAGATGTCTTTCTAGGCACAGATAACTGCACTTCTTATGTCTTCCTTCTAGATTCCTTGCATCTGCTCATGGCTGCAAATAATTTTCTTGTTCTACAGAATAAAACATGTCAGCCATTGTTTTTTAAACAGAATTTCCTTCTAACTCTTTCCTATTTGAAAAATTTTATAGCTGAATATATATAAAGTTTAGACATTATTAGGGATACAGAGAAAGAAACAGAGACAAAGACCAAAAAAGACATAGAGAGACTAAGGGCTTGGTTCATTAAGTTTCGGATTTCTATAGCTATACATCTGTATCTATCTATTTCTTAAAATTATACTATTTTTTTCTTTTTGTTTTCCACTCATCAATTTCTGGATTCTCATTTACATTTTTCTGTTTCCTCATATTTTGTTATTGCTATTGTCACACCTTTCTTACTTTCCGTCCTTCATATCATTTCATAAGCAGACGTTCTGTGAACATTGTGATTTATCATCAGTGTTAGGGACTGGTGCCTGTCATGTTGGGCTTAGTCCTTCCTAATATGTAGCCTGGCTCACCACTCTGACCTCTGCTATCTTCCTATTTCTTGACTTTGCCCCCTTCTAATCTATTCATCACATGTTCAGAAGTGTTATTTCCAAGAACAGTTATAAGACTCCAGTTTTAAAATATGAGCCTCCCAATTACTATGGATCAGTGCACGACACAGAAGGCCCTTTCTCATCCTGCTTTATCTACTGCCAAATAGCAAATGCATGCTATGTCAGCCACATTGAGCCAAGTATCTCACATTAATATCTAGTAGACATCTTAATTGATGAATGTCTGTTTATGACATTCATATTAATGCTGTTTGAACTTTAAATAAAAATTTTCTAATCAGTTTTACAAACTGCAGAATATTTAGGGAGCTTGGTCCATTTTGCTATTGCAGGTCATTTCAGAATTGAATATAACTTACCCAGCTGTTCAAGGTCAGAGGAGTAGGTTTATTGGTTTGATTTTAACACTAGAATGGGAGATGCCTCATTTTTGTGGTTACAGCCAGATGGGCCAGGAATCACTTGTGTGGTCTGGCATTAAGATAAGTGAAGTCAATCAGATTACTTTACTGAGAACTTCCAATTTATACACTGGGAATAGATATAGTAATACATGGAGAACTCAGGAAGTCATGTGGGTTCTGGAGCTGGAAAGTCTTCAGCTATGTATCTGCAGAGAAAACAGCTGAAGAAAAGTAACAGAGATGCAGGCTTAGAATAAAAAATTTGGCCCTCATTAAGAAAAATGAAACAAAGATGGACAGAGAGACAATAGACAAAAAGACTAAAGGCCTTGATTCATGACAGTTTCTGAATTCTATTTTTACTGAAATGTTTGTGCATTTTCAAATAAGCCTTTCCCTTTTGTTGAGCTAGCTTTAGTAAGTTTTTGGTTTTTTCCATTGAAAAAGCTTAGACGTGAACAGATGAACTATTCTTGGTCATCTTGTATTTTTTTTCCTTGTGGCAAATTTTTCTCTCCTTGCAAAATTCCAACTTTTATGTCAAAACTTAACTTAAACATTATCGACATTTTGGTTTAATTTTCTGCCTTCTTAGGTCAAATTGATTTCTACCCCTAGTAGGATCAAAGAGTACTATTTATTTACCCATACTATATCATTTTATTTTAATTATTTATTACTTCAGCTTTCCTGGCTATATGCTTCAGTTTCTGCATCTGTAAAAAGTAAATGCTAATGGTATTTCCTCAGAGAGCTGCAGATAGGATTAAAGGATTTGACACATGTAAAACATTAAAAGAGTAGCTATTATAGTGGTAGAAACTTTCCTATCTATACAGCATTAATTCTGGTAAAAACCAGTGTACATTGTTTACTTGATCAATAAATAATAAAGTAATTTCAAAAAATAAGGATAATTTAAATGTTCATAGTTAAGAAATTTACACCATTGATTGTTCAACAGAACAGATAGTTATATGAGTACCATCTACGGTCAAGTACAAAGTTCTAACTGAAATTGATTTTGTTGAAAAATAATGGTTTCCCTAAGACTTGTTGCAAGTTAAATTTTATTCTAAAATGGCCAGGAAGAACTTTATTAATTAAAACTTTGTTTTATAAGGCACATAGCTTAGTTTCCATATAGCAGGCCCAAGGAAAAGGCAAAAGGAGTGGAACATCCTTTTTTGATATGTAAATGGAGAAATATTTAGAGATATTTAATGTAGGTATTTGATTTGAATGTATCCCCCAAAGTTCATGTGCAAACAACTAATCCTCAAAGCAACAGCGTTGAGAGTTGGTACTTTTATGAGGCGATTAGGTCACAAGGGCTATGCCCTCATGAGTGATTAATGCCAATTTTGTAGGACTGGTGCCCTTATATGAGTTCAGCACTCAAGCTTTCTCCTCGCTCCTGGCACCCTCTCTCCCTCACGCACATCCACTCTCTTGTCCTTCTGCCTTCTGCCATGAGATAACGGCAAGTAGGCCTTCCCCAGTTCCCTTGGCCTTCCCCGCTTTTACAACTCCAAGATATCTCTGTTCTTTATAAATTATCCAGTCCAGATAATCTATTATAGAAGCATGAAGTGGATTAGGAGAATATGGAATAATGACTCAGTAAGTTATTTGAAAATTCAGTTTTTATAAAATATCAAGCCAGGTTTTCATAAACCTAAATGTGACAATATCCAGGATGATAATAAGTAGAAAAAAACAGTGCTATTAGTTCACAACTGAGTGCATTCCTATGGTGCCTTAGTCTTTTGTTTGCACTGTTAGTGAGCTCTGTTCTTTATTTTGTGGTAAATTTGAAGATTAATATATTATATTTCAATAGAACATTTAAAGAAATAGATCAGACCAATAAACCTGCTCCTCTTGAGCAGCTGGGTTAGTTGTATTCAGTTCTGAAATGCCTCTGGAATAGCAAAATGGACCAAGCTCCCCAAATATTCTGCAGTTTGCAAAACTGATTAGAAAATTTTTATTTAAAGTTCAAACAGCATTAATGTGAAATAATTGTAGATATCAAAGTCAGATATCATCTTTTATGCCACAAACGTGTAGCTGTTTTATATACTAATTGCCATATTCATAAGGAATTGAGTAGATAAGGCTAGAATATGATTAAAAGAAACACATCTCGTTGCAAGTGGCCTTAAAAGGAATTTTACTTAAATATTCCTCAGAAAATAGATATCTGCCAGTAAACAAAAAGATTAAGAAAATGGTCCAGAAAAAAACTGTGTGTTAAGAATGAGAATAGTTTTTGAAGGCCTATGCTGCATAAAATAACATTTATACTTCAGCAAAAACTCATAGCTCTTTAAAACTTACAATAATCATTTTATCATGTAAATTAAAAGGCTGTAACAAAGTACTACAAATTGAGTGACTTAACCAACAGAAAATCATGTGTCCTAGTTTTGAAGTCTTGAAGTCTGAAATCAAGATATCAGTGGAGTTTGTTCTGAAGGCTGTGAGAGACAAATCTACCGCAGGTCTTTCTGCTTGGATTGCAGATGGACATCCTCTCCTTGTGTCTCTTTATATCATCTTTCCTCTATGCAGGTCTATTTTGGGGTCCAAAAAACAGCAGTTTTGTTGGAGAAGGGGCTCATCTTATTCCAGCATGACCTCATCTTACCCTTATATCTGCAGTGACTCTATTTCCAAGTAAGATCATTGCTAAGGTACTGCAGGCTAGGATTTCCACCATGACTTAATAGAGTTTGGAGGGGTGGATGTGCTGTTGACACAATTCAACCCATAACAGCTTGCTTTTAGTTTTGCTAGACACTGTTAAGGCTTTATTTTCATTCATATTGCTGGTGTGCCTATTTCTAAATACTTTCAAATCCTGTCCTTTCAGGGAAATGAAGAATAAACTTTCAACTTACCCATGTTAAACAATGTGTGTATGTATATGTGTGTGTATGTGTGTACATACATATATATTTTATCTCCATCATTTTTTAAAATCTTTATGTTACTTTTTTAAATTCAGTAATCCCTAAAGTACTTATAAAGTGTCATAGATTTAATAATAAAATTAAAGTCATATTGCATAGGTAAAGTCACTGAAGGAAAATTAGTAGCTTTATATTGTTTCCATTAGTAATTCTGATATCTACAGAATAGGGAGAAATATATTACAGATATAAATTGTAGAAATCAGCCCTTGATTATCTTTCAAAGAAAGAAAAATGGATTTTTTTCCTTCTATAAATGTGTTATAGTTTACGGTATGGTAAATTTTCATAGGTATATTACACACACACACACACACACACACACACACACACATATATTTGAAAGATAATCAAGGGCTGATTTCTAAATTTATATTTGTAACATTTTTCTGTACTCTGTAGAGATTAGGTATTATATCCTCATATATATATGTGTGTGAGAGTGTATATATATACACACATCTCCTAATTATTAGTCTTTAATTAGTACTCCTTCCTGGTTATTATTCATCTGGAAGATCTAAAGACTACTGCAATATGCCCAACTGGCTTTTTAATTCTAATGTACTTCCTATACCATGATTTGAGTTACTCTTTAAAAAATTCTGATCTAGGAAACTTACATTCATTCATCTACAAATATTTATAAGACACTACACCAGGTACTTTTCCAGATACAGAAGATATAGCAATGGGGAAAAAATCCTGAGCTTATGACATAGGAAGGGTAGTGTGAGCAACAGAATAAATGTAATAACTGTCCATTAGAAAGTGATAAGTGCTCTGGAGACATATAACAGATGATTCCTTCACAACTCAGAAGTGTTAGAAGGTATTTTAACAACAAATGACCTAAAGTGGTTTTTTTTTAAGATTGAGAAATTCAACTACAAGAAAAGTAACAAATTCAAATAAAGGGGAAAAACTCTACTAACAAGGTCAACATACAAATAAACTAGGTGAAAAATACAACAAATATGAATATGATCTCTTTTATACAAAATTAAATTTGGAACAATCATACATTACATATTTTTCTTACACCTAAAATTGGCAAAACATTCAGAAATCTTACTATGAATTTAACTGTTAGGTCTATGTAGACAGGGTAGTCTCAGATTACTGATGAGAGTGTAAAATGGCACAACACCCTTTTTATTCGTAAACAGTTATGAGAAATAATATTCCATTCTATTCCTCACATAAAATGACTAATCATACAAGGATATTTATTGAATAAATAAATCATGGGAAATCAGAAAATTTAACTATTAGAAATTTATTAATAAGATACATGATGTTTCAATACAGTTGGATAATAGTGACCTATATGAAATGAAGACATTTTCCATTTGTTTTAAAGATAAAAATGAAGAACAATGTGTAAAAAAGATGAAAAGTAGAAATCTATACTTGCACTTGTATAGATATGCAAAATGATATTAGTAATAGTAGTAAAAAGTGATAGTAAATTGTAATAATAGGAATTACTAAATGTACATAGTAAAACACCAGTGATACCAATTATTAGACCTATTTGGATACTGGACTTGATTGCAGGGAGAATTTGCTCTTTACTTCCTAAGGCATTTTCACTTTTGAAATAAACAACAAAAGTATAACTATTCAAAATGCCTTTATTGTAAGAAAAAATTTAAAGAAAATTCTTCAAATGGTGTGATTCATTATTCAGGTTGGTAAATGACCTTTCACACAATGACAAATGGTAAAAGCATTTTCTGAAAATATTTATATCTTTCCTAATACAATTCCTTTAAAATTTCTTTTTCAAAATTCGAGAATAAGTATGTCTTAGAGTATATATAGCTCATCCAAGTGGGGAAATATTTTCAAAACACATGTCTTGATTAAATTAATTGATTATTACCTTGATTCTCATGTGCTACCCTTAGCTCCTGGAAAACCTATTTTATTCTACAAGACTCTAATGCCATTAAAGCATTAAGCAGTCCCTGTCATATTATATAACTGTGAAATTAGCCCTAGTGTATAGGATTCTTCCATTACTCTCTTCTTTCCAACTTCCTCCTTTATTTTACATGTGATTAATCTCTAAACTCAGATTATACTGTTGAAGGACATCCTTTTAATTCCATAATTATACATCAGCATATTGGGAAACATCAATAAAAAAGTCGATATTTATTTATGTATTTTGGAATAATTGGGTAGATTCTTAGAAATAATCTTTTTTAAAGGTATCAGACAAATTTCATAGAAGTACCAGATTTTATAAGGATAAATGTTCAAGAAGCATAAAATAAAAAATATGGGTAATAAAACTTCTTTAAGTTTTCTAATTATATTTCATATACAAAACAAGAAAAGATAACATTGTATGAAGTGGAGTTCAATGTAAGGATGTATATAGAGGAAACACATTTGTCTAGAGAAGATATTTAAGCCTATTATACTGCAGACAGGAGGGATTAAAAGGGCTTAAAGACACAGGTTCTTATACTAAGCATATAAGTTAATTCCAGCAATTTGTATTGGGAGAACAGTTCTGCATCTCAGTGGCAGTGGTTACTACAAGAACTCATAAGATAAAATGACATGGAAGTATATGAATATTGTACCAAATACCTATTTCCTGCTTTTGATATTGCACTATGTACATAAAATGTAACATTGGGAAAAAATAGGTGGTGGGTATATGGAACTTTTCAATTTCATATTTTCTGATAACTCTATAATTTGAATTTTTATTTAATTATAAAAAACGTAAAATTTGCTTAAGAATTTCACTTACATATGCAGTACAACGTGGTATTTCAATATATGTATGCGATATTTACCACTCCAAATAGGGTAATTAATATTTCTACACCTCTACCATTTCTTTGTTTTTGGAACTTTGCATTTCTTCTGTTCTAGTGAATCATAAAGTACATAATAGTTTCTTGTAAATTATAGACACTCTACTGTGCTATGGAATCCTAGAACTTACCACTTCCATCTGTTTTTGTATCTGTTATCCTGTACTCTATTCCCACACTCATCTTTGCTTCTAGTAGTCTCTTTTATATATTCTGATCAACTTTTTTTAAGTAAAAATTTTAAAAATGTTTAAGGAGCAGAAAATACTAACTACCTTTATTTGATCTTTACGTACTATACATACACACACACACACACACACACACACACACAGACACACACGTATAGAATTATAACACTTTACCCCATAAGTTTGTAGTTTTTAAAAAAATTTAACAATATGTTTTCATTCTCCTAACACAATCAAAATTTGTACCATGTTTGAGATGATATTCTCCCTTAGACTGCAAACTTGAAATATACCATATACAAATGGAACTCTGCATCCTGTATTTTGTATTAAGTAGAACTAAAATATAATGTAATACTTTGGGGAAACTGAGGAAAAGGTGCATGAAGCCTCTCTGTATAGTCTTTCTAATTTCCTATGAATTGATGATTATTTTCAAATTAAAAATTTTAAGTTTGTGATACAAGTGTAAGAATATGCTTAAATGACTGGTACTGTTTCCATTTGTCTAATGCACACATAGTTTGTGTAATATTTAAGATTAATATTCTTCAAGTTGTGTATTTTGCGTTATACTGTGAACAAATAGAAAACAGCTGTTTTATACCAGAATTGATGTAGATGTTTTTTAATTGCATAGGACAATTCAATAAGTGATTAATGTTAAAATTTTGCTTTAGATCCTGTAATTTTTCAACTTAAAATATTAATATAGAGCATAATTATTTTTAACACCCTTTTAGCAAAAGAATGTATATAATATTTGATTTACTTTTACGTTTTAAAAGACTTCTGAGTGCCACCATGGCATGCCTGTAATCCCAGAGGCTCAGGAGAATGAGGGGAGAGAATCATTAGTTCAAAGCCAGCCTCAGCAACTTTCTCAAAGTAAAATACAATAAGGGCTGGGGATGTGAACCAGTGGTTAAGCACCCTTGGATTCAATCCCTGATACCCAAGAGGAAAGAAAAAAAAGACTTCTGAAAGAAATTCTCCATCCAACTAATTAGTTTGAAAACATGTAAACGTGTGTTAGAAATTCAGCAATACCTTATTTTCAGAGATTTTTAAGGCAATTTGTCCCAAGTCCAACTCAACCAGTTATGAATCCTAATTTTTGATGTTTTTCTAAATAATGATCTTGTGAAACAATTGAGTGCATAATAATAAATGCTAATAAAATTATATTGTTAAATACAAAAAATCATGTTTTATAAACCAAAGTACCTTATCTTATTGCCCTGTTTCTTTATGCATCAGTTTCTTTATATGAAATTTTGGTTGACAAAGAGCACTAAAATATCCTTTGAAATTATCATATTACCTGTTTCATATTTAATTACACTAACTTGTTTTATACATAGGCATATATAATGCCTTTGGTCTAATTATCACATTTGACAGTAGGTCAGTGCAACTTTGAATTTACTTGTTTCTATACTTTATAGTATATAAAAATTGATTATTTAAAAATTTCTACACTTGGAACCTATGCAGAGTAGTGAAAAAATTATAATAGACTGGTGAAATTCATTTTACAGAATATTCAACTATTATAGCAATTTTTGATCATATAACTACAATTTTGTGTCATTTTTATGGCAAATGTCTGGTACAATAAATGAATTAATATAAAATTCCAATGGTTTTATCACATAAATTATGAAAGTAATAAATTTTTAACTACTTTCATGACATGAAACTAATGAGTTGCTTATTTAGTTTCAGATCTTAATGCAAAGCATGGGACGAACAGAGCTGCTTCATTCTCTCTGTGATATGTCCATTTTTAGTAGGGGGACTATCCTCTATCAAACAGAAATTGCCCATAAAGCTGAAGAATTCCTCATCCAATTTCATTCTTCTGTGCATCTTGGCATGCTTATTAATATTCCACTCAAACACAGAATCAAGATAAAAAACAAATAAAATCTGTCAATCAGATATTAGATATCTATTTGAAGACGATGCTAAGAATTATCCCATTAATTAATTATTTTTAGTTCATCTTATAAAATAATTTAATCAGAGTAACCCCTCAAAAAGTAATCTTATTATCCAAGATTATATATCTATAAAGAGGGGGATTTTACATGGTGCTGGATTTCAGATTTCCTGAGATAAGATATGAATGCTATAAAAACAAGAAAGACCATTAAATTAGGACTAGACACCTAAAAACATGCATGCATTTTGAGAAAATTGTTAAGTGATGTTATTTTGCTATTAATATGGACCTAAAAAGAAATGGTCTGTAATTTGACAGACAAGCCATAATATAAGTGCTCACATAATAATAATTAGTAAGTTTGGCAAATCCATATTTGTAGCAGAAAGTTGTGTGTCTTGTCAAGAATATTGAATGTGTTTTTAAAAAATAATTTCTAGATAAACAGAACATAGGACAATCAAAAGTTCAGGGTCTTTGCATTTAGATCCACTTCCCAACATGCTTCACATGGAGAGGATCATTTATCTTGAAAGACATATCCAATAAAGCCCATGGTGTGAGGGAAAATGAAGCCATTAGATATTTGGACTTAAGTTTTATAGCTGAAGTTTCAATAACACTACTAGAGTTCAATAGGCCCCAAGTGTCATATTGAAGAGTCAGCATAAATGACTAATTCCTTGTGGTGAGAAAGCTGATGAGCTGCTTACAATGAGCTATCTAAGGAAAGAGGAACCAGTCTACTATGGAAGATTGCTTCACTGTACAACTAGGGAAGTGGCACGTCCCCACATCTATGAACACACAGAAATATTTTGGAGTAATGATACTGTGGGAGAAATTCAGAAATATTAACCATTAATATTAAATTCAACAGGACAAAATTTCATGAACAAAACAAGGTTTTCAATTAAGAAGAGCCTTAGGATACAATGGGTAATACAAATAATGTCAAACTGGGTCAGTTAAATTTGAATTCACTGCCATGCCCCTTTTCAATCCCCACTGTGACTCAAGTTTGCTTCTTTTATGCCATTGGACATATGGAACACTCAGAGGGAAACTTTGGGATAGGCTGAACAAAAGAAAAGCAGATTTTATCCCTGGTCACCATAGGGTACTAGATAATCCCTAGTGACTCATGTTATTTCTGTTTTTCTAGACGGTCATGATCAAACAGACACATATTGATATTTATATTTAGAAATAAAACTGCTACCACTACCAACAGAAAAAAATCTCTTTTGTATGAAATTTCTTTTTCTATATGTTCATTAAGGAAATGATGTTGAAATACACCTAGAGCACTTACAAGAATAAACCTAAAATTGTATATTGATGGAAGACAAATGTTTAATACTTGTTCTGTGGCTGGTAAAAGGGATTCCAATGTCATATTTACTGATTTTTCACTTTGTTTCCTTAGAAAATAATCTTCGTGGGAAGTAAAGAATTGTTTGATTAACTACTGTGTTAAAGCGGAGGGAGCAACCTCAGGACTCCCTCTCTGGGAGGCTCAACCATCCTACCCTTCTCCCATTATGCTTGCATATATGGACTAATGTCAATTAATCACATTACATTGAAGACAATGGACTCTGGACAATTTTATCCAGTTCCCATAAAGAGAATGAATTGTTTTAAGCCGAAAGAGACCACATTGCACAGGCAATTCAGTCAAATTGTAACCCAGGGTGGACTTAGTGCTATCAAGGGGGAAGTTTAGGTTGATGGTTCTTCTGGGCTGCCCAGCTCAGTGGTTTTTCTGCTCATGATATCAGCTTTTCCTTGCAAGCTGAGTGTTGTTAGAGACTTCAGCTACAGAAGGAATATGGGGATGCATTTGAAAGAATCCATTGGTGGGGTGGGGGTGGGGTTTCAATCTCTCTGACTTTTTGCATTAACTTTCCACCTATTTCTGTCCTTACAATTTGCCATTTATAAAACTGAAATTAAAAGGGGAAATAAAATACAAGACAATCAATTAAACTTTAGAGAGAATATGAACCTGTGTTTCTAAAAACCCACTAGCTACATTTAAAACCATAGTCTAATCATCAACTACCACAGAGGAAAAATCAGGGTCTTTGATTTCAACTGCTTGCAATGTCGAGGAGGTAACATGGATATAAAGACTAGACAAGACATCCCAATGCTTCCAGAATGCACAATCCTTCAGTAATTTAATAGCAATCAAAGGAAAGCATAGTCCAATTGGAGCTCTCTAACAGCTCCAAGCATACAAAGCTACAAGTCTCAGCAACCAGCCTCGGTATGATGCTCTTTTTATAGCCACTGGCATTTCAGAAACTATTTGAAAACCATTTCTTTAAATGTAAGAACTAAAATATTACTAAATTATTTTCAGGTATTTTTTTTTAAATAAAAACATGCCCCCCAAAGCATTTGTTTATCTTATCAATAATGGATATTTTAGAACAAATAAAGAATTAAGGCAATACTTCAACAAATGGTGTAAGGGCTGTTTTTCCAAAACTGAACCCAGAATCTAGGTGCAAAATCTATCATGACTAAAATTAAGGGTGTTATTTTTTGCAATGGTAGCAATGACCATTGTTCTTAGCAGTTAATGTAGAAGTGTCATACAAAGGAGAAATTCAGATCGCTGCATTGCAATCCACTTGTAATTTTCTTGCTATAATGAATACTTTATATTTACAGTACTAATGACAAGAAAAATTGAAGTGTAGAATATATACTTCCTTCTAATCATGCTACTGAGCCTAGTGATTTGCGCTGTATTTACAAAATGTCTGACAAGAAAAGTTCAAGAAAAGAACAAGAAAAGAACATGTATAGTTACCTATACATGTTCTTTTCCATTCTTTTCCATTAAAAACTAGACAAGTGTGTCCTTTATTTGACTAAAATTTAATTGGTTACTCAATTTATACTTTAATACTTTTTTGTTATTACTTCCAAATAATGAATACTCATATAATAAGCTCAAAAAGTATAAATATGATAGTGATAATAATGATATCCCAATTTTATTGACATTTTCCAGATTATTGTCTGATCCAGATATTTTCTTCCAATATCCTGATTTTGATATTAAAGACTGACAAATCAGTTGTTATAATAGAAAAGCCTAGATAAAATTGGAATAACTGAGCTCTGTTCATGTACTATGACTTGAAACACATTTAAATAAAATAATTAAATTAAAAAAAACCTAAAATTCCTCAGCACTTAGAAGCAAGACACAGATAGTCTTTTAGGAGACTAACTGAACATATATAAATTGAGAGATATTTTTCTCCCTAGAAAGATAGAGAAAATATTTAAGGTCAGAGAAAATGCAGAATGTAAAAGCCCAGAAAAGAATACAGACTAGAAAAAATGAATAACATAACCCAAATAGGAATAGACTTACCACAAGTAGTTAGCACTAGAACTTTATGAAAACATAAATTTAGTATATAATAATTTAAACATGTGAAGACAAAATAATTGAGAGGAAAAGTAGGAAACTAGGAGAACACACTGCAGATCTAAATAGTACTATTAAAGAGTAAAATAAACTAGATGCAATAGGAATGAAATAAACAACATTAACATTAGATAGGAAATTACTGACAAAGAAGAAGGCCGGAGTTAATGAATAAAGTCACATACAAGGAAATTAATAAATCAGAGAAAATTAATGAGTAAAGAATAATCTTCTCAAAAGGGTAAAACACACCTCCAATGGAGAGACCATACTGAGTTCCCGGCAGTCAGTACAAAATGCTCAATACCAACACTTATTCTGATGTAATTATGTAAGTATAGAAGAAAGAAAAGTCCATACACTCAAGCAAGCAAAAAATATTTTCTACAATATTTTGGTTTACCTATCACATACAGCCCTTTTAGGGAGAAAATAAACCTTACTTAACAAAAACTGCTCTATGAGTTTTTGAGATATATCAAAATGAATACATGGAATGAAGCAGCCACATTAAACAGATGGTGATGAACAAAAAATCCATTAAATACTTCTATTAAATAATTGTGAATTATAACTATATAACTTACCATAAATGTTAATGTGTAATTATATGTAAAGGTTAATTTTGGTTATCAGCTTAGCTGGACTGAGGGATGCCTAGAAAGTTGGTACCAGCAGGTGGAATTGTTGCTGTGACTCTACCTAACAACTGGAAAAAAACTTTGTAACTGGTTTATGTGAGGAATCTGGAAAACCTTGGAGGAATAATCTAGAAAAACCCTAGAACACATATTAGCATTGTTTAACACATGATTCTAGTGTTGGCTTAGAACGCTGATAGGAATGCAGTCAGTAATGATTGCATTACTATCTATGATGATTCTGCTGGAAAATGGACTGTATCTATGATGGCTATGGTGATTCTATTTGAAAATGGGTTAGAAATGAACTTTGTTGTACCATGGCAAATAATTTGGAGGCATTTTGTCCATGCCCTGATACTGTGTGGAAAACCAAGCTCAAAGATAATTATTAGTTTATCTGATGAAAGCAATTTTAAGACAACAAAAACTTCAGGCCAAATCATAGCTACTACTGGCTTCTTTCAGTCAAATTTACTGTAAGAATTGGAAGCAAAGAGGAGTAGAGCAAAGGATTTTAAACACTTGCAGCTTGGCCATAAAAGGAGCACATGTGAAGTTTTAGCTAGGAGGGGGCAACTGCAAAAGAAATTGGCATCAATAAAAATGAGTCAAGTGTTTTTCACTGGGACAATAAGAAAGATGACTCGAACACATCTCAGGAAACTATATGGCAACCCCACCCATCACAGAATCAAAGGTGTAAAGGTCTAAATTTTTTATAAAGAATTTCATTTGGGAAAGGAGCTCCAGGGCACAGTGTGGCTCGAAAAGTGCCTATGGATTAATTTCCAAGTGTTCAGTAAGTAGGGCACTCAGAGGACATAGCAGCCATGATTCAAGCAGGCCCGAGTCTGGTTTGTGTTGGCAGCAGATCCTGGCATCATCCATATCATGCTGGTTTTGCAGGTATGGAAAATGCCAAAGACATGGGGTCACAGAGGCTTCACAAAGATTTCAAAGGAAAGCTTGCAAAGTCAGGCAGTTCATTGCATATTTGGAGTTCCTAACAAGCAGCCCCCTAATGGAGTGATTCATGAAATTGAGAGAGTGAAGCCAAAACTGCAATGGAGATCCCAGATAGTTAGATATACCAGCAACATGGAATGCCTGCCAAGGCAAGCTGCTGGCAGTGTGCAAATCTAGCCTGAGACAGTGACAATGTAGGCTGCAACAAGCAAAGCTGTAGGGGTAGTGCTGCCCAGGCTCCTGGGAGCTTACATGCCCCAGAATGCCCTAGATCCTGGACATGGAACTGTATAGTCTAATCCCTCCCCGTATTTACCTACTACTCTCTTTTGGAATAGAAATGCTTACCCTGTGCCTGTCCCACTATACTTCTTGAAAGTATATAATTTTTTCTTTTGATTTTTACAGGGGATAATGGGTAAGTTCTCTGTGAGTCTCAGGAAACTTTGCACAAGGTCTTATGAGCAATGCAAGAACAGTTAAGACTTTGAAGACCTTCAAAGACGTGGGTTGGAGATGGGTTGGATGCATTTTGAATTGTGATATGGACACAAGGCTAGCAGTGGATCCAGGGATGGAAAGCTAAAATTTGGATGTTCAGTGTCCCTGAAGTTCTGTATGATAAACCTTGGTCCCCAGTTTGGGGCTGCTGGGAGGTTGTTGAACTTTTAAGACGTCTGGTGGCCTATGGGGAGGTTTCTAGGTGATTGGGAGTCTGCCTTTAAAGCAGACACTACAGGGCTTGGGCTCTTCCTCTTTTTTGCTTCCTAGCCATGAGGTGAGTGGTGTTGCTCTGCCATACATTCCACACATGATGTATTGCCTCACCACAGGCCTAGAAGCAATGGTGCCAACGAATCATGGACTAGAACCACTGAGCCAAAATAACCTCTTTCTCTTTAAAAGGTAGTTATCTCAGGTATTTGCTACAGTGAACAGAAAGCTACCCAATAACACCATTTAAAAAATGAACACAATATCTCAGGAAAGTAGAGCAATGAGAGATAAGAATAGATGTAAGAGATTCAACCAACCTTATTTTCAAGCTGTGAATTAATCAATGCTTAAAATATTTTATGTTAAAGTATATTGCATTTGTTTCTGGCAACATCTATAAAGGACTCAATTTAGTTTGACTTATTCAACCAACCTGACTTTAAAAATATCAAAAAATTTTTGAAAGTTTACTAAATTTTAAAGATCTTCAAATCCTTTTTTTTCCCATTCTTACTTGGATTTGTGATTTTTTAAATACCATTTTCAAGGTACTGAATGCTGAAAGCAAATATCAATCCTAAAATGTTTCATTTGGGAAATTGGGAAGTAAACAGGAAATGTTTTGACAAGCATGATACAAAGGATGTAATACAGCCTAGAAATTAAATTCCTCTTGTTTGTACTTCTATGGTTTTTTCCTCAAAAATTAGTATCTTTGAATATCTCATGATAATCTCTTGTGCTTTATATTTGTTAATTTTTTTGTGTGTTTCACTTTCATACAAAAACTACAGGGGAATCAGAATGAGAAGATTCATCAATAGCATCCCTCTAATAGGCTAAAATTTATAGATTAAGTGTAATTCACAATAGTGCATATATCATTGCCTATTTGAGCTAAAGAAAAATAAATCCACTGTCAAATTCAAATAGCTACATTATGTTTCAAAACATAACTAACATCGAAAAAAGTAATTATCATATAATTGTTTTTGAATTTCTGATATGTCACTCTTCCAAATGGGCTTAATTCCTTTTCAGAATGGTTTTTAGTTCCAGTTGAGTATTTTGTATGTTAGATATGCCAGTCTAGGATCAGAACATTAATACTGGGAGTCCAGGGAGGAGTTTGTGACCTGTTGCACTTTTTTGTTTGCTAAGGGAGATACCATGTTTTGTATAGACTATAGGCCCCTTA
This sequence comes from Geosciurus inauris, assembly GCA_004024805.1. Lineage (NCBI taxonomy): Eukaryota > Metazoa > Chordata > Mammalia > Rodentia > Sciuridae > Geosciurus > Geosciurus inauris. Next base: position 35,476 of record PVHX01014019.1, on the reverse strand, counting down.
GCCAATGAGAGCTGTTTGAATTGCAGCCACAGCCCTTATTAGTATCAAGGGTTCAAGTAAATTAATGTAATACTATCAATTAATATTAATCAAATTAAATATTAATTAGTAATGCTTACTATTTTGTAAATAGTAATAGGAAGAAATATTGCATGTTTCATGCAAGAATCAGATAGAATAAAATAAATATTATCAGATCTAAGATGTCAATATTATAAAATGCTTCATTATATATGCAGCCACTTACTCTATGGCAATGCTTTCTACTCAATGACTTTGTATATATAGAGAACCCTTGAGAATCTTTTAACTGCATGTTCAATTATGTATGTATATATGTGTGCGTGCGTGCGTGTGTGTGTGTGTGTGTACTAAAAGCTAAACACGCTGGTCAAACTACTCTTAAATCTTCTTCATATGCTGTGTCAAACTCTTCTGAATGATTTTCTTACTTGGCATCATCAATGTGCATTGTCCCACACTATCTCTGGGTCATAAAGCACTTTGAGAAAGCAGTATTTCTTAGGCTCCTTTTACATACTCTCCTAGATTTTATTCCAAGATGCTGAGCCCCATCATTTGTTTGTTTGTTTTTTCTTTTTGTTTTAAAGGAGTTGTGGACTTAGAAAAGAATTGGCAAAGTAGTACAGAGCATTTATTTTCACATAACTTTATCCAGCAATTCCCAATGATTTCATATATATAACCATGTAGATTTCTTGAAACTGAGAAACAAATACTGGCATGATACTATCAATCAATCTGCTGGCCTTATGGAATTACCCCAGTTTTGTTGCGATTTTCTTTCTCAGAAGCCAATCCAAGAACTCATATTGCACTGGTTGCTTTAGTCCCCTTTATGACAGTCCTTCAGTGTTTCCTTGTCTTTCATGTCCTTGACATTTTTATAGAGCAGAGGTCAGACATTTCATATTCTGATTTTTTCTTATGACAGAATGAAGTTATGTAAGGATATAGCTTTAATTTTCTTTCACTGCTATAACAAACTGCTATAACAAACTACCATCAACTTAATGGCCTGAATCAACAAAAACGCATTATCTTACTATTCTACTGGTAATAAATCCAAGTTGGCATGGCCAGACTTTCAGCTTTAGATACCAGAGGCTAAAATCAAGGCTTTGGCAGCTGTTTCCTTACTGAATGTCAGCAGGGATCTGTATCTGTTTCTAAGGTTGTCTCCAGTCCTGGACTGATATTCTCTTTCCTTTTTCTTCAAAATCAAAAATGGGGGAAATTGAGTTCTTCTCAAGCATTACACTTCTCTGAAGAGATAGGAAGTTACTTAACTTCAAAACCATGTTTTAATATTCAGATTAAAGAAGAAAGCACTGTATACAACACTATTCTCTAGTTGCTAAATTTGTTTCTCATAAGAATCTGGGCTAGTAATTCTGAAATTATTTTGTTACCTAGGGTTGAACAAATAAGTAAACACATTGTAGATAATAAGCACCAGGATTCCCACTGTTGAATAAAAAATAGAAATAAGCAAGGGAGGAGTTTAGAACAAACTCCGTGGTGCTAGATTAGAGTCAAACATATCGGTATAAACTCATTTATAATTAAGACTATATGAAAATAATAAGTAGGTACACAAATGAATATTACTGTGTGTATATACGTTGTGTTTGCACATACATTTTATAGCTCTGTCTACTGAGAAGGCCCAGATATGCTCCTGTTGCAATAGGCAATACTCAGCATCACATCGTAATTTCTAAATAACCATTTTCAAGTTTATACATTTTAATAATTGTTATCTTAATAGAAGTTATCAATGGAAAGTTCTTTGGTAACAACTATGCCTCATTTCTTCCTCAAATGATCATTGAGTGATTTGATACTTCAATGTTGAACAATTCAACATCTGTAATAACACAGTATATATACAAAATTGTTGTGGAAACAACATCTACCAAGATAAGCTTGTGCAGTAATGGAAACCACATCACAATGCTTCCTGGACAACAATAAAAATAAAATTAATTGTTTGATGTGACCTTTCTTCAAAGATGAAAATTTGTAAACTAAAATTGTGTAAATTTGAATGAAATACTATAAATGTAAAACATGGGAGATTTAAGTCAATGAAGTCTAGAGTGTGAATCGCATACTTTCCTTGGTTCTTTCTACTTGCTTATAGACCTAAATTTTTACCTTGCTTCTTACTTAAAGTACTTCTCTATTGCAACTCATTTACCTCATAACACACTAATGAGTAAAAGCTATAATTATAAACTAACTGGCAGCTGGCATAAATATCTATCCAAAAAAATCCCCTTTACTCAACATTTAATACACTTACAAAGAAGCATTAAAACATAAATAAACAAGCAGGTAAATAAATGAATTTCAAGTTAGACTAAAATAGAATTTTATGAATTGTTAATTCACTATGCTAAGATCACACATATAATGTATATCTATGTATCAATGAAATCAGTTTTGATATATTTTAGATGTCATCAAAAATTTATTCAAGTCGTAAACTTACTTAACCTAGATTCTAATTATGTCCATTCATGTAAGGTATCTGTCCTTAAAATCATTATTATTAAACTTCATAAAATTGCTTTATTGGAATCTCAATAAATGTACTCTTATATCATCTATTATGAATTTCAACATGCTTTCAGCTTCCAACATGCACTCCTTTCTGGGGTTCAAGTTGTTGATTTAGTACATAATGCTCTTACATTGGATGAAGAGTTAATAGCAGTTTGTGCTGCATTTCCTTTACAAATAAAATATAAAAAATGACTCAGAATGGCAATTCATAACCTTATAAAAGCACACAATAATTTCAGCTAGAATTAAATCTCACCACATACGGTTCTTTTCCATTATCAACAAATGACTACTGAATGAACAAATGATTACTTGGCAGTAATTCTGATACTAGGAAAAAAGAACCTTTTGAAAACATTTTAATAACTGTAGAATTAATGTGAAAAATGATCACTTGTGCTTATGTACATGCTTTTATGATTTTTCACAATTTAATTATTGATCTGCTTATACTACTATTCTTGATTTATGTCTAAATTATTTGCTTGAAATTATTTGGAGCACAATTATTGTTATCCTAGAAGAGGCTAGTTCTAAGTTGCACGATTTATCTATTTTTGAGTAACAAAAAATCTTTAGATGTGTTCATAACTGATGAACCATTGCAAGCACAATTAAAAAAATTTAAAATACATAATATTTATTAATGGGGCAAAACACTAAATAATGTTTCTCTATACAGCAGCAGTAGATACAGAAAAACAAGTACATTGGCAACAAAGTTCCCAGTTATATTTTCATCTGACACTTTCTAACCATATTATTTTCATTGTTATTTAAATTCTTTTTCCTAGTTTTCTGATCTATAAAAAATAGAGAAAGCCGGGCACGGTGGCACACGCCTGTAATCCCGGCACTTTGGGAGGCTGAGACAGGAGAATCGTGAGTTCAAAGCCAGCCTCAGCAATGGCGAGGTGCTAAGCAACTCAGTGAGACCCTGTCTATAAATAAAATATAAAATAGGGCTGGGGATGTGGCTCAGTGGTCAAGTACCCCTGAGTTCAATACCCAGTACCAAAAAAAAAAAAAAAAATAGAGGAAATAATGGTATACCATAGCATTGTTGTGATCATTTATTAAGTTCACATATATGAAGTTACTAAAATAACAGGTACCCAATGAATGGTATTTCATTCATTCAAATGATTCAATATCCAAAAGCATAGAAAGGTTTTGTTCACATATTTGTCAATTACACTTTCCAAAGAAACATTAAAACAGCATATTAATTTATCTATAGATTACTCACAGATGTAGCATATGTACAGTACATCTGTCATTTAACTCTATTTTATTCTTGTATTTTTATCTTCATGTATGATCTGTAGTTCATAAAATATAAAAACTCCACAAGAACAGGACATTCTTCTATACCTCTTAACGCTTGTTCACCATGGAGCCACAGGTTTGTTTTTTCTTAATAGAGTTCTAAAGATTCTGGAGATGCAATTTGAAAAAAATAATCTAGATGTATACCTTACATCCTCACAAAAATTAACTTAACATGGATCCCAGTCCTAAAAGCAAAATGACAAAAATATAGAAATCTTAGTAGATAACATCAGAGAAGTTTGGATGGTCTTAGGTTTGGCATTGACATTTTAGGCATGAAATAGTAGGCACAACTCATGAAATATAGGGTATGCATGTTGGATTTCAGAATAAATGAATTTTAAATCTGCTGTACAAAAAGAACACTATCGGGCTGGGATTGTGGCTCAGTGGTAGAGCGCTTGCCTTGCATGCATGAGGCACTGGGTTCGATCCTCTGCACCACATAAAAATAAATATATTGTGTCCATCTATAAAAAAGAACACTATTAAGAGAACAAAATGACAAGTCATAGATTCCAACAAAATATTATCAAAAGACTGATTTAATAAAGGACTGTGGTCCTAAGTATACAAGAGCTCTTAAAACTCAACAATAAAAAAAAATCATCTAATTTTAAAAATAGACCAAAGACATCATTAGACACCTTACCTAAGAAGATATATAGATGGAAGATAAGTTTATGAAAAGATGCTCTATATCACACATATGTCATCAGAAAATTATAAATTCAAACAAGGAGATACCAGTGAACACTTACTAGGATGGCCAAAATTTGGACTGTTGTCAAAATTAAGTGCTAGCTCAGATATGGAACAATAGGAAATACCATTTATTGCTGGTAGGAATGTTAAATGTCACACACTTCAGAGGATGGTTTGGTTTATTACAAAACTAAACATATCCTTACCATCTGATCCAGCAGTTACACTCTTTGATATTGACTCAAGAGTTAAAAGTTTGTCCAAGCAAAATACCTGCACACAAATATTTATAGCAGCCTTAGCCATAATTGCCAGTATTTAGAAGCAATGAAGACGTCCTTCAATAGGTAAATGGATAAATATAAATATACACACTTACACAATTAAATATTACCCAGCACTGAAAAATAGTCATCAAGTCATGAAGAGACATGGAAGAACTTTAAATGCATATTACTAAATGAAACAAATCAATCTAAAAAGCCTGCATGCTGTGTGTAACTGCAGCACTCTGTAAAAGGCAAAATGATGGCAAGAGTAAAAGGATCATTGCTCCTTTTACTGGGGCTAGGAGAGAGGGTTGGATAAATCAGTGGGGCACAGAGGATTTTGGGGGTCAAGGAACTATTCTGTAGGATATCATAATGGTGAATAAACATTATTCTAAATATATTGAAAGAGTGAATCTCAATACAGATGGTAGACTTTGGGCAATAATGATACGTCAATGTAGATTTGATTGTTCCATATTGATGGGGTCTGTTGATGCTAGAGGAGGCTATGTAGATGTGAGAGGAAAAGGAAATATGGGATATCTTTGCACCTTCCTCTTAATTTTCTGTAAGTAGAAAATTGCTCTTAAAAATAATCTTTCAAAAAAGTCCCGAGTCTAAAAATGAACAACCTAACCCAATAAAAAGCAAAACAAAATAACAAAAAATATTTGATGTAACAACTGAAAGAGTTGTCAAATACCTGTGTACAAAAATTCCATATTTTCACTTTTATTTTTGCAATCAGGTGGCTGTTTTTTGGCTTAGGTAATGTAGAAAAAAACTCTTCCTGCTAAATCAGACTATGATGGCTCTGCTCCAATGCCAGCATTGTGCTCTTTGAGCAGAAACATAATAGTCACAAGATATATAGAGATGCAGAGCACCATCAGATCTCAGAAACAGGTATGTTGTACTCTAAATAAACAACTAGTGAAAAATGGAAGAGTGCATTTGAAGTAGATGTCATATGACATATAAACTATGCACAATTTTTTATTAAGAAGCCAGGAATTCTTTGCAATTAAAAATAGGAGCTATGAAAACATGGAAGCAATTATCTTAGTGACAAATGCAGAAGACATAGAAAGAACAGTAAATAAAGCAAAAGTTTGACAGTGGATTTAAAGGAGAAAATAAAACTAGTTCCTGAATTACTTCTGACAAAGAATTTCATCCATATTTGCCAAGAAAATATTGAAAATTAAAATAACATTTGCAGTTTCTTTTATACATAAATACTACATTGCACATTCTTTACTTCTGAGTTCAGACATTCATTCTAATTCATTTGTTTTTTCATTAGAAAATTTGGGGTTAAATTTCAATTAATGCTACTTTTCAATCAACTACCTGAATCCTAAGTAAAGTGAACACTAAACAATAAGGATTTTTGGGGGGGGGGGGATTAACAAATCAGATAAAAGATGAGAACACACAAACTCAGCCACTCACAAAAAATATTCTGCTTTTCTTCCATTTTACACTATGCCATTCCATATACATTTTCTAACTATATGTATAGATTATTTCTATTTTTCTGAAAGATCAACAGAGATCTGGTCAGTGGAGTTACAGACCATTATTCTACATACTTCTATGTCTTAGTAAATAAAATTTAAAAATAAAATTCCTTCTTACAAATGATATTTCAAAATGAAAACTATTTAAATAGTATATGTATTTATAGCTTTATAAATAGTATATATATTTATACCACTATATTTTGTTAACATTTATCAAAGACACTGAAATAATTTCAAAACATGCTAAATTTAATTCTACTTGTCAAGAATATTTTGAATTATAGAAAAGACAAGTTTCTTTAAAGAAACAGAGCAGACAAAAGTAAGTTTCTGTCAGCAGAAAGTCAGTTTTGTGAACCGTCAGTGAATTCTTATAGGACAGGACTAAACTACTTCAGTTATATATGTGAAAGCGCCTAAGGAGCTAAACTTCAGAGATAGGAGCAAAGGCCTATTAGAAGAATTTCAGAAGAATTTAGAAGAAAAACACCTAAAAACACTTATTTTGCAATGTAGCAAAAGACACTCAAAACTTTTTCTTTTGCCTTAGGAACACTCCTGAAAATTCAGATGATACACAATAAATTCTCTCATTTGAGTCTATGATTTCATTTGACACTTTAAATCATTGAACATTATATGGAAGGATCTTAAAAGGTATGTCAGCCAACCCTCTCATTTTATGATGAAAAGATCCTGCATTTTTCGTCAAAAGACCTGAATTGGTTTTCTAATGGTATTTAATGTTTGCATTTCCTTAAGTATGTCAATTAAAGTCTAGCCTCATTTCCCTATTGATAAAAAAGGGATAATGATATCTACCTTGAAGTTTTTGTAATAGTTGTCATAATATCCTGGTAATACTGTAATAACTAAAAACAGTGAAATAAAACACTATTACTATTTATTTATTTGTTTGTTTGTTTTTGGTACTGGAGATTGAACTCAGGGGTACTCGACCAGTGAGCCACATCCCCAGCCCTATTTTGTGTTTTACGTAGAGACAGGGTCTCACTGAGTTGCTTAGCGCCTCGCAGTTGCTGAGGCTGGCTTTGAACTCGCGATTCTCCTGTCTCAGCCTCCCAAAGTGCTGGGATTACAAGCATGCGCCACCATGCCCTGCTAAAACACTATAATTATGTTACAAAAGATAACACAAAATCATTTTACAATGTTGGAATCTACAACTCTGAAATGGACTACATTAGAGTAAAATCCAGTTGGTTGCAGCATAGGCCAGTTCCTCCTGGAGAATCTAAAGGAAAATATGTTTCCTTTCCTTTGCCAGCTTCTAGAGGAGGTGTGGATTTCTGGGCTTCTTATGTTTTTCTTCCCACTCTGACACAAATTCCCCCACTTCCCTCTCTCCCTTATAAAGACTGTGATTACATCAGGCCCATGTAGATAAACCAGAATTCTCTTCCCATCTGAAGCTCCTTCTATCAGCTGATTAACAACCTTAACTTCCCTTTTCCATTCAAAATACCATATTCACAGGTTCTGGGGAACAGACTATGAAGAGATACTCACGTGTCCAAGGTTTGGGTCAGGACATTATTCTACCTACCTTAACAATTACTTAAATAATATATGTGAATGCACTGCGTAGATCACAAAATGTTTTATGTATACTAATAATTTCTGTTCAAAGAAATGAGGAAATCGTGATGAGGATCTTGTAGTTAATGAGCACAGAGATCATCCTGGCCTCAGGTCTCCCATTACCTGACCAGACCCTCCTACACCTCAGCATGAAGGCTCAGTGGGACACATATGCAAGGGAGAAAGCCAACTTGGCCGGCAGTTGGTAACAAACACCCTGAAGACCTATTCATTTCAAGATGGACATTTTTTATTTTCAAGCTTTGCCTTTTGTTCCACAATTAATTCAGAGAATGGTAGGAAGTTTCTCAACCTCTCTCAGCCTCATTTTTCCTGTAAAGCAGAGATACTAGTACTAATCTCAGAAGTTTATTGAAAAAGTTAAGAGAGAAAATTCAGATAAAATGTTTAGCAAACTGATACACAGCAAGTATCCAAGAGATGCTGATGTGTCCCCCCCGCCCCCAGATGAGTATATTTACTTGCTACCAACAAAATAGCCGTGCTAGGCACCCTGGTTCTCTGGCATGTGAAACATTCAATTGAACTCCAACTTTGGCCTTAAGAAGTTGAAGACCATCTTGAAAAAAGCTGGCGGTGTCACACTACCTGCCTTCAAAATATACTATAAAGCTGTCCTAATCAAAACAGAATAGAACTGGCAAAAAACCAACAGAGACCAACGAAACAAGAGAGGGCCTAGAAGTAAATTCACACACACACAGCCAACTGATTTTTGACAAAGGTGCTAACAATATGCACTGGAGAAAGGACACTCTTCTCAATAAACAGTGCTTCTCAACAAAGGGGGAAACTGGATATCTGCGTGTAGAAGAATGAAATTAGACCTTAATCCCTTACCAGTTACAGATAAGCCAACTCAAATGGATTAAATGACTTAAATGTAAGACCTGAAACTACGAAACTACTAGTAGAAAACAGAGAAACATTTCAGGACAATGGAATGGGCAAGATGTTTTGTTTGTTTGTTTGTTTGTTTGTTTTTTACAAGACCCCAAAAGCATAAGGAAACAAAGCAAAATTTGAAAAATTGGAATTGCATCAAACTAAAAATCTTCTATACAGCAATGAAACAATCAAGAGTGAAGAGATGAATCTAGAGACTGGATGAAAAATATTTGCCAACTATTCATCTAACAAAGTGTTTATATCTACAATATATAAAAACAAACAAAAGGAACCCATTTAAAAAAATGTCAACTGACCTGAATAGATACTTCTCAACAGAGACACACAAATAACCAACAGAAATATGAAAAATGCTCAACATCACTAATCATCAGGGAAATGCAAAAAGGGGGGAAAAAAGCCACAGTAAGAATGGCTGTTATCAAAAAGACTAAAAATAAGTGCTAGAGAGGATGTGGAGAAAAGACAATGCTTGTAGACTATTGATGGCAATGTAAATTAGTCAGCTGTTACACAAAACAACATGGAGCTTCCTCAAAAAATTAACAATGGAAACTACCATACAATCCAGCAATGATATTCCTGGGTAAATAGACAAAAGTAATGAAATTACTCTGTCAAAGAGAAATCTTCACTCCCATGTTCACTGCAGCATTATTCAAAATTACAAAGGAATGGAAAAAATCTATCCATTAACTGATGAATGATGAAGAAAGTATGCACATATACATGATGGAATACTATTCAGCCATAGAAAAGAACAAAATTCTGTCATTTTTGAAAATATAGATGAAACAAGAGATCACTAGATTAAATGGCATAAACCAGGCACATGAAAAATACTCAATAATTTCATTCATGTGGATTCCAAAAACATTGATGACACAAAAGTTCAGAGTAGAGTAGCCCATGATTAGAGGTTGAGGTGAGTAGGGGGAGTTGGGAATAGGGAGAGGTTGATCGATGGGTTCCTAGTTAGGAGCAAAAAGTTCTGTTGTACTCTTGCACTGTAGGGTAAATATAAATAACAGTAAGTACTATATATTTCAAAAAGCTAGAGGAAGGGATTTTGAAAGTTTTTTCCATAAAGAAATGTTATATAGTTAAGGAGATAGATATGTTTAACTTGATTTAAACATCATATAATGTACACATGTATCACAACATCATGATATCCCATTAATTTGTACAATTTTTGTTTTTACTTTTTCTTTTTAAATAAATTTAACTATCAGTATAGGGCTAATCAGTATCAGTATAGGGCTAATACACAAATTAATCACTGAAACAAAACTCAGGAACAGTATTATAATATGCAGCTGATATGTACTGGTGTGTCTCTATAGCTTTTACAATATAATAAAATATGTAATAAGTTTGGTAAACACCTACTGCCTAGTTTATACCAGTGTCTCCTAATCCAGCCTTTCCCAGGACCCCAAAGGAAATGCCCTAGGAGCCAGTAGCAGTAGGCACAATGCCTTCCAAAGCAGAAATTTCTGGAATATTCTTCAGTGCAAAGGACAGGGTCAATTCTGAGTGGTCAGTGTGTGTACCAAGCTGGTCATTAAACATATTAAATATCACCTTAATTTATTATATGTATGTATACTTGCATGTGTTAAAATATCTGTCCTCTGGGCAATTCTAGGATATTACTCAGGTATAAAAATTCTTCATGTATTTTTTCTAAAAGTTCATTGTGAGACACAAGCATTGCAAAAATCTCCCACTATGTGGCCTGTGTTATTTTTTACTTAATGATTTCTGTTGAAAGTTAGTTTCTTCTTTTTATAAAGTTTAACTTTTCCTATTTTTTTTTTTATAATTGATGCTTTGGTTGTCTGATTCAGTTAATGACATTTTTTTGTCCTATTTTTTTATTTCTTTCTTCTTGAAAATGTTATAGTTTTAGCTTTGCCACTTAGGTCTATGGTCCATTTTACAATAAGTTTTTAAATATTTCTTTTCCAGCAAATTTTCTATTATTGCTTTTGGGTTTTCTATATCTTGACAAATTAATAGTTTTGTTTGTTTGTTTTGTTGTTGTTTGTTTGTTTGTTGTAGTTCTGAATGGCTCCAATGGTCGAATTTTTAAACTATTACAACTAGTGTAAGTGTAACACACATTCCAGTTTCTTTATTTTTCTTAACTATTCCAGTGAGTAGAAAACTAAAATACCAAATTCACTTGTGCTGCTGAAGACAGATTTAAAGATAGGTAGTTTGTGTACCTAGGTAAATCAGGTCAGATTGAGAAAATGGAGTTCCATTTGAATCTGGGAAACTGGAAATCACTCCGGGAGATTGGAATGCTCAGTCTCTAGAGCCTTTTGATACTACCCCTCCCAGAACGTCAAGTAAGCATCTCCTGAGCAGACCAGGAGCTACTAATCAAGGCCCCCTGGGCTTCTGCTCCCCTCTTACCCAGCACTTTACCTAGGCCCTTCCAGCCCACCTGCTTACCCCCTGGCTATTTCATTGACATCCCCTGGTCACTATGCCAGATTAGGGGAAATGCATAAGATAAGGGAGGAGAATGCAGGAGAACAAAGGAAACTTTAGATGTATAAAAGAGACAGGACTTCCTCATCCCATGGATTCTGCCTTTGTGTCCCCTTCTTGCACCCAGAAGTCTGTTTTACTATCCTTTGATAAATCTTACTTTCTACTCTGCGCTTGCCTCAGCCTGCTTCTCTGGTGTTATACTTCAACATTTGAGGAAGCAGGGCTCAAGGTAACCAATAACCGGTGGTATCACTGCTAGATGGGGCAGTACAACTACCTGGAATATGTGTTACATCAGCAGCACAGGAGCTCACACTAAGGATGATAGAACAAAAAGACAGAAAGTAACTTGGATCCTTCAACGGAGTAGGATTGGGTTCCTCTCCTGGCCCTGTAATATCCACTTTCAGACCATCCTCTTGCAAGGGAATTAAAGCTCTGAATCATTTAAATCCCTATGATAGATGTTTCTGCAGCTCCCAGAGGAATTCCACCCTAACTGACATATTGAGCCTGGAAAACCTGCATGGACTCTGAATGTTTTCCAGATACCTTAATGGATTTTTCCATATAAGGTTAAAGTGTGGCTACCCTTCTTTCTTTGTCTTTTGTGACTTTAGAATAAAACGATTTCCACTTGGCTTTGTTTCAGTTTGTTTCTTCACAAAGTTTTGTTCCAGTGAAGGACTTTACAATATTGACATTCCCTGTGGCACTTAAACAGTGCTTTTCTGTTGTTAGAAGCACAAAAATATTTTAACTGCATTAAAGAATAAAAAAGAAAACTGTTAGGAAACTATAGAAAAGATTTAAGGAAGATTAACTAGTTTGATTTTCCTTAATCATAAAAAATCTTTGTTTTAGGCAATTAAAATAAGATAAAGAATACAAATTTCTATATTAATTTCTGTATTATATTACTGGATTTTTATTTAATCTCAAAGATTCAATCATGATTTAAAATTCTGTGTTTTATGAAGGGATTAGTAGCTTTTGGCTTAGCCTAAGGCATCAGCACTTTCTAGTATGTATTATCAGGTAATGTCTTATGTTTCAATCATCATTGCCTAATTCAAATAGAACAGTAGTTCAAGTTTGTTTTTAGGGAAAAGATGATGGAAAGTCAAGATTCTTATGAGCTTGAGATATTTTTTATTTTTATTAGATAAAACTCCAAATTGGAAAAAAAAGAAAAGAGGTAATCGGTAATGCAACCTAGTATCTGATAGCTAAATTGAGTTCAGGAAGTAAGGAGGCCAACACAATGAATGTAACTTTCATAGTTAACCCCTTCTTTCATTTAGGTTTCAATATAAAATGTGGGTCATGGAGAATTTTGTGACCCTTTGAGCCAGAGTCAAGCCTCTCAGCAACATTCATTAACCTTTTATATCATCACTATCATTTATTTAAAAGCTATCACCAAAATTGAGCAGGAACATTAATTGAGTTCTCAATCTCCAATTTCTGCTTATTTTCAGTTGATTATCAGTGATAGAAAAATTTAGAGGTGACTCAGGAATGTATAAATTGTGTGAATATTTACTCACTCAGGTTTAGACTCACACAATTACCTTTTATCTCCAGAGTGAAAGGCATCCATCATTTGCAGCAACAATACCTAGAGCTTCTCCTTCATAGATGCTCCAGGTTGGGATTCTCTGTTGTCTGAAAGAAAAGAAACATGATGTTAGATGCAGTGAGAAATGAATAACTCGATAGCAGAGAACTACAAGTGATCTGTATCTCACCTCTGCGACTACATATGTCAATTTTAAATCAGCTGACAACATACCTTGATAGAAACAGGTATGATTTGTTGAAATACTCTGGAGGCAGTATACTTTGAATTTAAAATATAAAAGGATGAGGAATTAATATTGAGAAGTTATTATTTTTTCTAAGAGAGCTTTAACTCTGAAACTGTTATGGATATACATAAACTATATAATTGCAGGGCATGGTGGAGTACGCCTGTAATCCTAGCAGCTCGGGATGCTGAGACAGGAAGACCGCGAATTCAAACCCAGCCTCAGCAAGGGCTTGGCGCTAAGCAACTCAGTGAGATCCTGTCTCTAAATAAAACACAAAATAGGTCTGGGGATGTGACTCAGTGATTGAGTGCCCCTGAGTTCAGTCCTTGGTACCAAAACAAACAAACAAAAACATAAACTATAATTTATCATATGATCTTAATAAAAAGATACAGAATTTCATGGAATAAAAATAAATTCTACAATTCCAATTTTCATTTTAATTACATTTTGAAATCAGAGAGATTCTAAAGAGAACAACTGAAATCTTTCTTAATCAAAAAATTCTAACAATTTTATAATATTTTGTAGGTTTTCTGGACTCTGGTGCATATTTTCAACATTTTAGATATTGGATAACGAATGCATCTTGGTTCTGTGAAAGTCTAATTGGAACATAGGACTGATGGCTTTTGCATAATATCCCATCTCCACTTGGAGCTGGATCTTGGGCCTCTGGATTTTTTTGACCTACTGCATGCATACTTTGAGCACCCTTCCTCAAGTCTGGGCTAATGTAGCACACAATTCCTCACTACCACAACTTTGCAATTTTAATAGGCAAATTAAAACTCCAAATATATACCATCACAATATAACTCTGGAGCACATTACAAAATATTAACAACATACCATTAAAATATGTTAAAACTAGTGCTTTATGGAGCTGGGATTGTAGCTCAGCGGTAGAGCGCTTGCCTCGCATGCGTGAGGCCCTGGGTTCGATCCTTAGCACCACATACAAAGCAATAAAATAAAGACATCGTGTCCATCTACAACTAAAAAAAATTTAAAAAAAACAAAAACAAAACTAGTGCTTTATAAATAGACACAATCTGTATTATTTAAAGTGATGGGGAAATTTTATGAAGTAAATGTAAAAACTCTCATGTTGAGCAAACAAAACAATTTCAGGGGGCTGGGGTGGTGGCTCAGTGGTAGAGCGCTTGCCTAGCATGCGTGAGGCACTGGGTTCGATCCTCAGCACCACATATAAATAAATAAAAAATAAAGGTCCATCAACAACTAAAAAAAAAATATTTAAAAAAAAACAACAAACAATTTCAGGGGCTCAGGGAGGTTAAAAGAAGTACCAGAAAAAAACAATGGCTACATGGTGGAAATGAGACTCAAAAATAGTCTATGTAACTCCAGGCTCAATGTACTTCTACTGACCATTTTACTTTATGAACTCATGAAATGAGATCATACTGTACCATGATTAGACTGTGTTAATGGATATTCTCCAGAGAAATGGAACCAACAGTGTGTGTGTGTGTGTATCCTGTGTATCAGCTATGTGTGTTTATATAGTGAGGTATGTAGTATAAGAAACTGGTTCATGTGATCATGAAGGCTAAGTTCCAAGATCTGCAGTGGGTAAGGTGGAGACCCTGCAAAACTGATGATATATATAGTACAAATCCAAGTCTAAAGCCTGTGAACCAGGAGAGTTGATAATATAAGTTTCAATCTGAGAGCTGGCAGGCTCAAGGGCCCCAAAGAACTGGGGCTTCAGTTTGAGCCTAGAGGCAGGCAAAAGACTGACCTGCACTCAAATAGTCAGGCAGGAAAAGTTCGCTCTTACTCAGCTTCTTTGTTCTCTTTAGGACTTCACTTGATAGAGGAAGGCCCATCTGTATGGTTTTACTCGATGTGTCAGTTCAAATTGTAACTCTGAAACACCCTCACTGACACATCCAGAATAACATTTGACAAAATGCCCAAGCACGCCAAGTTGTCACAAAAAATTAACCAGCAAAGAGCTCTCTGCCCCCTCCAAGAAAAAAATGACATCTGAAGACTGAGCTTCGTAACTGTAGCAACCATGATTTCAACTCAATTAAAAACAAAATCTTGTTCATTATTAGGATGATTAATACAGATTAACTTTTTTTAACAACATATATTTAAATTCTACACTTTCCAAGATAGCACCAGACACATTAAAAATCATAAGGAAGTCTTTATTAAAGAATATTATAACATGGTTCAAAATTATTGCAATAAGGAAGAGAATTTGAACTTAGCTTTATCAAAAGAGGAAAGGAAAATTCCTAAAGGAGACTGAGGGGGAGTTTGGTCAATGTGATTAAGTCATTGAAGTTTGCTAATTAGCAGTTGTAGAAATTAGGCTTCTATCCTCCCATAGAGACTGGACGATAGGCACCCTATCCTTCTTCATCATTATATTTAAGAGCTGGCTCCTAGGTTCTTGAGATAGTCCAGGGTTGTAGGAGAGATATCTCTCAAAGGTTCAGGGAAAGAACTTACACTTGCAAGCTTTCTAAAGCAGACACAATAAGAAAATAGAGGGCAGGCACCTATAATCAAGAATAAATCTTTCTCAAGTTTGGCTGAAGGGAATGTTAAGGTCAGCGTGGTCATTACCTAAACTTTAGTGCAAATTTTGCCATTATTCGTGGCACAGAACACTGTTGCTAAGCACATACAGCACAAGACTCATATTTTCAGTACCAAATATTTTTAAGTTTACCTTCTTATTATGTATTAATGGCAGAGTATACACTACAATGTGCTTTGAATATATATCAGATATTAATAATTAGATGAATCCAGTGATACCAGATTACTAGATAATAACACCTAGTTTACTAGCATCTAGGGGACTTTTACAGCCACAAGCAGATGGTGGTGTTTCTGGTACACATTGAATGTAATTGACAGTTAAAATGTTTACCTAATCCCCTCTTGTTTGCACATTTTTTTTTACTACTGCACTTTCCTAAATATTTTCTCCAGAAAATCCCACATATTCATTGTTAACATTCATCTTTATGTCCTTAAAATTAGAAATAGCAGTCAAGTTAAATGTCATTTACTCTAAATAGAAGACACTATAATATATGCTCTAATTTTTTTAAACTTTTATATAGGTATATTTCTAAGAAGCAAATCTAGGAACTAAATATTCTATAGTTATGTAATAGTATTATTATATAACAATAATAAGTTTCCTAAAATGTTGAACAAATAGAACATGGATTATGTGCTCTTATCTTCTTCACATAAAAGTCCAAAAATATTCTATTTATTTTTCCACTTAGTAATACATTAATCCATATTTATTGACCAAAATTTATCTTATTTCTATTGCCATATTTATTTCTTATTTCTTTCACTTACAAATGTATTCCCTTATTCAACAAATGTTTACTGAATACCAGGTACATATTAGGCCATATAATTATTGAAAATACACACAGGATTTAAGTATTATCTAAACTCAATGAGTACTCACTACAGTTTCCAAGTAATTTTAACACTATATAAAAATAGCTTTAAGACTTATTTTAAAATTTATAATAATCACAGAAAGGAAAGTAAGTGGGCCTGGGGGACATGAGAAAGTTTTCACAAAGAATATGGTACATGATTTAATTATTTAAGGAGTGCAAATGTCCCTCTTGACTACTGACAACTAGTGAAAAAGAAAAAAAAATGTATCATAAAGACATAATAATAAGAGTAAGGCTTTTCAGACTTCTAGAGGTATTTATTCAGATTATACTTGACTGAACTGCTGGAGAGGTTATACTCCACTAATTAGAAAGGTTATTGCAGTGACTATCCAGCCAGTAGCATATACATGCACCATTAGTTGTGATAGTAGTATACATCTATTCTACCATTACTACTCCTATAGTAATAATTATAATTACTTATAATTATAACAATGATTATAAGCTCATATCTTCAATATACCTCATTATTATATTTTATATGTTATCAATAGTAATAAATTGCTAGTTGTATGTATTAAAGTAATATTTAAAACCATTGCTCCAGGGATGTAGACAAAGTCTGCTGTTAACAATAAGGACTTTAGAATCACTCCAGTATGGCTAAATCTCTAGTTGTTTGGTCTCTGTGAAGAGATTTCTTAACAGTCTCTGATTATACACAAGAAAGCACAAGAAGGGCAAAATCGCCTCTATATTCTAACAATCATATTATTATTTCCTCTTTTGAAAACCAAATAAATTCAAGCAGACTGTACTTAGATTGCAAATAGAAATATATTTCCATTTAAAGTACAATCAGGGGCTGGGGCTGGGGCTCAGCGGTAGAGCGCTTGCCTCACATGCGTGAGGCCCTGGGTTCGATCCTCAGCACCACATACAAAGTAATAAAATAAAGACATTGTGTCCATCTACAGCTAAAAAAAATATTTTAAAAAAATAAAATACAAAAATAAAGTACAATCAGAATTGCTGACCACTTTGCACTCATATGTATGATTTGACCAGAAGAGTTGCAATGTCTAATGTTATTAAATTGTCACTCTAAATAATGAAATAAATTAAATTAATAACAAGCTATGGGTTTTGTTGTTGAGGTTTTTACTGAGGCATGAGGGAAGAATAAATCAAGAAATAATACCCTGAAACCACTGCATGAAGGAGAGAGACCACTTGCAAAACCCAGTGTCTGACGGGTGGGAACAGAGGAGAAAGTAGTATAAGAGGGGATGTGTTGCAGTAAGAGCTGGGATGTCTGCAGAGCATACCACTGTTCTTCAAAGGGTGCTGGAAACGCAAACTGAGATGTTCAAGAATGCCATATGGGGACGGGGTAATTAAATGGCCTAAAATAAAGACTTTAAAACAACCAAGCCCCAACAATACATTTTACTACATACTTTCTGAGAAATATGTCATAATGATAAGAAATACTTTTTCAGGACCAAGGATAGAAGAAAAAGAGAATAAACAATTGGTACCATTTTTCTCTTTTTCTTTTGTATCTATAATGTCTAAATTCATGAATCTCTTTTGCTGTCTAAAATTTGTCATATAAAGAATGAAAAATTCAGTCAAAACTTCTAAATATGTTGTAGAAATGTATAACCAGTGGTCTTAAATTAATTAAATGTTTTTGAATCTATTCTTCAATAGCTTAAGCAAGCTCATTTACATTTCTAAGCTTCAATTTTCTCATATGTGAAGTGGAGATAAAATGTTTATATTTTAATGAAGTCATAGTGAGAATTGAATGATAGAAACTTTTTTTTCTGGAAAGATCTACATACTAAATATATTCTACTGCATTAGCTATATAGTCTTGGCCACAACTATTCAATGATGCTACTATGGCATGGAAGTAGCTACAGGCAATATACAATAAAATGAGAATGGTTGTGTTCCAATAATAACTAACTTACAAAAACAAGCAGCAGACCAGATGTGGATTACAGGCCTTGATTAGCAGATGCCTGTTACGATGCATAAAAAATTATACCATGGTTCTTGAAACATGGCATAACACTATCATTAGTTGTTCTTATATTGATTCTTAATTTTACATATCTATTTAATTTCAGTAATAATATTTGAGTAGTGAAAAGCTTACTCTTTATTTTTCTAGCAAATAGAGTGCACCTTGTATGTCAGCTCTTATGCTAGTTTGCTTATGTACATGATATGACCTCTGGAGTGGTCTATTGCGGATGATCCATAGAATAGAGAGACGTTTTGAGTGGGGTAGAAAATGGATCTGAAATACCAAAAGGAATACATTAACAAATGTATATAATTAATTAAGATAAGATATATTTCACCATGACACTTTATTTCAACATTAGGTGTTATAGTTTGAATATGGAATAGCCACCAAGGTCTCATATGTTCAGAGGTGGGACTTTGGGGTAATGATTAGATAGATAACGAGGGCTCTAACCTCATCTCTGGATGAATTCATTAATGACTGAATGGACTACTGGAAGGTGGGACTGATTGGAGAAAATAGGTTTGTGGGGGTGTTTCATGGAAGAATTTAGCCTTTCTCTAGCCCCTTCCTTTCTCTCTCTCTCTGCTACCCTGCTGCCATGAGTTGAACTGATTTCCTACACCATGCCCTCCTACCATTGTTTTTCTGCAATCTAGCTGGCTGACCATGGATTAAAGCCTCTGAAACAATAAGTCAAAGTATATTTTCTCCCTCTAATTGTTTTCCTTTAGTCACAGTGATATAAAGCTGACTAACACACTAGGATGCTCATTTTCCAAAGCAAATCTATGTCAAAAGAAACCAAGTGCTATGCAGAAAATCACACAACCAGTTAAGTGCAAAAATTATTATTTGAGCCCAAGTCTATTAGAAAATAGGACTCATATTCTTTTTCTTCTACCACTATTAAATGAAAATTAAATATGGATAAAATCTCAGAAATAATAAACTCAAGAATTTCAGTATCTCATATAATTCTGTGAAAGCTAACCTAGTAAATAAAACCACTAATCATTCATTATACACAAACTATTAAGAAGACAGAAAAAAATAGAACTACTTCACTGAATGTCTCAGAATGTTTGCCTGAGTCCATTTCTACTTCCCAGAATGACCCCAAATTTGTTGAACTGCTAGAAATATTATTTTAAGAGGAATTATCTTCCCATTGTTACGGTTTAGACATTAGGTGTCCCCCAAAAAGCTCATCTGTGAGACAATGCAAGAAAGTGTAAGGCATACAATGATTGGGTTATGAAAGCCTTAACCTAATTAGTTCATTAAGCCACTGATAGGGATTAACTGAGGGGTAAATGTAGGCAGGTAGGTTGTGTCTGGAAGAGGTTAGTCACTGGGGATGTGCATTTGGAGTTTATATTTTGATGCTGGTGAGCACAGCTTTCTCTTTCTCTCTCTCTCTCTCCTTCCTGATCATCATGTTCTGAGCTGCTTTCCTCTATCACACCATTGTGCCCTGATGCTCTGCCTCATCTTGGGCACAGAAAAAATGGAGTTGACTGTCTATTGATTGAGATCTCTAAAATCATAAGTGCCAAATAAACTTTTCCTCCTCTAAAATTGTTCTTGTTGGGTTTTTTGCTCATGGTGGTGAAGAAACTAACTAAAACACATTGTCAACAACTTGTGTAGGCTAAATATGTAATGAAAACACTCAGGTTAAAAATATACAAATAATAATAATTTCAATTTCAAACTATTTTGTAAAAACATGGATAGAGAAAAACAATTGGAGACCAGAGCCCCTGCCAACCAGGGGGAGCACAGGACAAGGCCCAGGACCCCTTTCAGGGACATCCATGGGAGCCCATCCAAAGTCAGACCAAAGATTGCTACCCACCAATCACAGGGGAACACAGATCCAGGTGAAGAACTGCCTCAGGGGACCCTTGCAGGAGACTGGACCTAAGCAAGGCACGGGACCACCCCAGTTCAGTGCCAGAGCCACTGCAGATCCATGGAAGCCTAGGCCCAGGGCCAGACCCAACACCTGGAAGCCCTGAGGGAGTCCAGGCCAAAATAAGGGCTAGGAATGCCCTCATAAGTCTGTGTGAGAGCCCAGGCCCAGGACCACCCTTGCAAAGAGTGATCCATGCTGTTGCTCCCTTCTTGTATCCATCTTGTACACTACAGCCATCCCCACAGTTCTTATGTAGTAGTCTCTGCCTTGGGACAACAGACAGAGCCTGGAGGCAGTGGGCACCAAAGCACTGCATCTTGGGTTGATCAGCCCAAAGCCATTCTAACTCCCACCCTTTTAGCCCTATCTCTGAAAGTGTTTGCATCCATGTTGGGCCACTCCCACTGACATTATGAGTTACCTCCACTACTACTGCCACCATCTTTATTGGCAATAGTGTCTATCTGGGGACACCTGCTGGGGACTGGAAGTGAACTCCAAGGTGAGATACAGGTAATCTGTATTGTCACTACAAGATTATAGGTTAGAAAATGCAATACCTCAGATTGGCATTGCAAGAAAGGAAGATACAAAATCAACATAAAAAAAAAAGAGAGAAGAAAATGCCCCAAGTAAACCAAGATACTACAATAATAGAATCCATTGAAAGTACAGTTGATGAAATGTCAGAGAAACAATTCAGGATGTAAATAATTAAAATAATTGACACATTAAAGAATGAATTAAGCAAGCAAATACAGGCAACCATTGATCACTCCAACAAAGAGATAAGGGAGCAAATAGAGGTAGCAAAAGATTACTTTAAGAAAAAGCTAGAGATTGTGAAAAAAAAAGCAAATCAAAAATTCTTGAAATGAAGAAAAAAATAAACCAAATAAAAAACTTGATAGAAAGCATCACAAACAGACTAGATCACTTAGAAGACAGAACCTCAGATAATGAAGACAAAATATATACAATCTTGAAAATAAAATTGATCATACAGTGAAGATGGTAAGAAATCATGAACAGAACATACAAGAATTAAGGGATAGTATCAAAAGACCAAATCTACGATTTATCAGGATACTAGAAGGCACAGAATTTTAAACCAAAGGAATGTACAATCTATTCAATAAAATAATATCAGAAAATTTCCCAAACATGAAAAATAAATTGGAAAATCAAATAAAAGAGGCTTACAACAACACAAATGTACAAAATTACAACGGATTTACACAAAGCCACATTAAAATAAAAATGCTCAGCATACAGAATAAAGATAGAATTTTAAAGGCCACAAGGGAGAGGAATCAGATTACATATAGGGGGAGACCAATTTGGATCTTAGCATATTTTTCAACTCAGACACTCAAAGGAGGAGATCATGAAACAACATACACCAAGCTGTGAAATAAAATGAATGCCAAACAAGAATCTTATATCCAGAAAAAGTAAGCTTCAGATTTGATGATGAAATAAAAACCTTCCATGATAAACAAAAGTTAAAAGAACTTACAGTGAGAAAGCCTGCACTATACAGCATTCTTGGCAAAATATTCCATGAGGAGAAAATGATAATGAACAATGAAAACCTGAAAAGAGAGGCACTACACTAAAGGAAAGGCCAAACAAAGGAGAAACCAAGTCAAGATAAAAACCAAAAATAAACCAAAATGACCAAGTTACAAATCATATTTCAATAATAACCCTGAATGTGAATGGCCTAATCTCATCAATTAAAAGACATAGACTGACAGAGTGAATTAAAAGAAAATGACACAACAATATGCTGCCTTCAAGAGACTCATCTCACAGGAAAAGACATTCACAGACTGAAAGTGAAAGGGTGGGAAAAGACGTATCACTCACATGGACCCTGTAAACAAGCGAGAGTTTCCATCCTCATATCAGATAAAGTGGACTTCAAACCAAAGTTAGTGAAAAGGGATAAAGAAGGACATTTCATACTTCTTAAGAGAGTCATATATCAACAAGACATAAAAATTTTAAATATCTATGCCCCAAACAATGGGGCATCTATATACATCAAACAAACCCTAGTAAACTACAAGAATCAAATAGACCATAACACAATACTTGGTGACTTTAATACAGCTCTTTCACCACTGGATAGATCTTCCAAACAAAACCTAAAAAAGAAAACCATAGAACTCAATGAAACAATCAATAATTTAGACTTAACAGATATATATAAAATATTTAATCCATCAATCAGAAAATATATTATTTTCTCAAGAGCACATGAATCCTGCTCCAAAATAGATCATATGTTATGACACAAAACAACTGTTAGCAAATACAAAAAAATAAAGATACTACCCTTCATACCATCTGACCAAAATGGAATAAAAATTAGAAATCAATGACAGATTAAAAAACAGAAACTACTCCAACACCTGGAAACTAAATAATATGGTATTGAATGATGCATGGATAACAGAATACAACAAGGAAGAGATAAAAGAAAATTGTTAGAGGTAAATGAAAACTCTGATAAAACATATCAAAATCTTTGGGACACCTTGAAGGCAGTGCTAAGAGGAAATTTCATTGCACTAAGCTCATTCATTAAAAGAAGAAAAAGTTGACAAATTAACAATCTGACACTATATCTCAAAGCCCTAGTAAAAGAGGAACAAACCAACACCAAAACAAGTAGAAGACAGGAAATAATTAAAATCAGGAGTTTCCATCTTCATATCAGATAAAGTAGTCTTCAAAATGAAATTGAAACAAAACAAACAATTCAAAAAATCAACAAAAAGCTGGTTCTTTGAAAAAACAAAATTGATAAACCCTTAGCCAACCTAATGAAAGAAGGAGAGAGATAACTCAAATTACTAAAATTCATGATGACAATGGAAATATCATGGCAGACACTGCTGAAACACAGAGGATAATTAGAAACTTTTGAAAATTTATACTCCAGTAAAATAAAAAATCCTAAAGATACCAACAAATTCCTAGAAGCATATGACATGCCCAAACTGAACAAGGAGGACATACACAACTTAAACAGATCAATTTCAAGCAAGGAAATAGATGACGCCATCAAAAGCCTACGAATCAAGAAAAGTCCAGGACCAACTGGATAGATAGAGATGCAAGATTATAAAGAGATTAGAGAACAAGTAGATGTTTTCCCTGAGGGGACTTTTTAATTCTGGCTTAGATCCTGGGATTCAATTGACCTCAAGAGAATCAAAACTAGAATATAAAGCTTGGAAGCCGGGCGCGGTGGCTCAAGCCTGTAATCCCAGCACTTAGGGAGGCTGAGACAGGAGAATCGCGAGTTCAAAGCCAGCCTCAGCAATGGCGAGGCTAAGCAACTGAGTGAGACCCTGTCTCTACATAAAACATAAAATAGGGCTGGGGATGTGGCTCAGTGGTCGAGTGCCCGAGTTCAATCCCCAGTACCAAAAAAAAAAAAAGCTTGGAGCTACCTCAATAAAAAAAAAGTACATACATAGCAACTATAATAACAAAATTAGTAAGGATAAAAAATTAATTGAGGCAAACAATATTAAAATTTTAAAAAATCAAGAAAGTAATAAAAAGAAAGAAGAATTAATGCAGACTAAACAGAATAAATTAGCTAAAAATTAAGGTAATAGTATACATTATTTTCATGAACTCACAGAACACACGAAAACTAGCCACAAGTAGTATCTAAATGATACCCAAAAAATTAAAAGTTAATTTTAAAAGTGAATAAAATACACTATACTTTTAGAAATAGCTATTTTTAAAAATGCCTCACAATTCTATGTAATCTACAAATTAAGCAAAAAATTATAATGCAAATTAATAAATATATAGAACAAAATGTAATAAAATTATATCTAATTTTATTAGATAAATTATATCTAATAAAATTATATCTAAATTATATCTCCTGAGATATAGCTAATTTGGAATTTAGAAGTAAATATATAGTAAGTTTAAAAACAAGTGAAAATAAATAAGAGTCCAGGAAAGTAGTGGCATATTGGGGTAATGACTAGTTTGGGATGTGGGAAGAGTTCTGTTTCTTGATTCAGGTTTTGACTACATTGCTATATTTTCTTTGTATTTAGTTGTACACAGGAATTTTGCACATTTCTGTATGTGACTCAGGAAAAGCATTAAAAAGAAGAAAATCTCAAAAATAGCCAATTGATTCTTATAGGAGATTAAGACAATATAAATATATAAATAGTGCAATACTGGCACACAGACACAATACATAGAATGAATAAACTCAAGAACCCAACTCAATACATACATGTAAAATCTGACATTGATAGAATTGAACCATTTGGAGGAGGAACAGCTTATTTACGGCTCATGGTTTTCAGAGATTTAGTCTATGGTCAGCTGATTTCATTGCTCTAGGCCTAAGATGAGATAAAACATCATAGCAGAAGAACATGATAGACAAATGCTGCTCAGCTCTTGGGTGCTGGTAAGACAGAGAGGAGACAGGTATAAATACAGTTCAAAGCTATACCCCAATGACCTACTTCCTCTAGCCACACCCCACCCACCTTTAGTTACCACCCAGTAGTCAGTTTAAATTTTTAATCCATCAAATGTATTGATAAACTGATGAGGTTACAGTTCTTATAATCTAATAATTTCACCTTTCCACATCCCTGCCTAACACATGAGCTTTCAGAGGACATTAATTATCCTAACCATAACACTTGAGATACTTAATGTATTTATTCAAATTTAATATGTCAACAGAACTTTTGGTTCTAACTCTTTGTTTATAATTGCATCTTCCTTCACAAGTCCCTAATTTTGTATATAATAATCACTTCTCCTTGGCTTTGGCCCCCAAACTTGTTGCCCTCTCTGACTCCTGTATGCCCTTCACACACCATAGTATCAGTGAATTTTATCTACATCAAAAGACACTTCATGGCTCCTTCTCCCTTGTTCCTTCCCCAGTACAAGTATCACTTTCTCTGGATTTGATTACTTTATGCCCAGCCTGAATGCCTACATTTCCTCTGGCACTGCTTGTAGTGACTATACATGCAACATGCAACAAAGCAAAAGAGAAATTTAACAAAGTCATTACCCTGCCAAACCATCTAATTGTCTTTCAAGTCACCTAGAGTTGTGAAAAATTTGAAGATACATATTTTCACAAAAGTCCTTAAGGGCCTTGGGCCCTCAAACCTTTCATGCATCACCTTCTTCCGTTATTATCTTTGTTCCCTCTCCTTTGCCATTTCTTGAACATGTCATTGATACTGACTTGGAGATGGGAGCATGCTGTTCCTGTTGTCTACCCACACTCCTCCACAGTACACAAACACAGCCTGCTCCTTCACTTTATTGTCCTTTTCTTCACAGTTTACCTCTTCTGAGACACCTTCCCTACCTATAGTTTATAATTAGCATCATTTTCACTTGCTATTCCTCTTATCAATTCATTAATTTAGTCCTAAATCATTTAAAAATTGAAATAAAATTCAGATAATAAAGGTGAATCGATCCCAGTATTAGGCATCAAAAATGCAACATAAGCAATCAAACACACATGGAAATATATCAGTCAATCAGTTCTGGAACACAATAATGACAACAGGAAAACTCCTTTGATACCTTTCAGTGTGTTTATGCCTAAAGGAAACGCAAAACAGAAAAACACTCGAAAAGAAGAAGGACTTTTAAATATATAAAAGAAAGATACTGGTCTGACTCAGTGGTGGTTTGAATGGCATTGTGCCTGCAACCCCTGACCAGTCAGTGATTTAGGAAAGTCCCCACTTATTCCCACATCTCCAATGTGTTTAATTAGGCAGCTATCTTCGCTGTTTTAATTCTGAACCTGACAAGTAAGATCCCATTTCACTTTTCAAAATTGCCAAATTATTCTCCCCAGATATGTTTTGCAATTATTAATCAGCCTTCCATTAACAAACTGATTCACAAACATAAGTACTCAAGAGGGAAGAAAGCAGGAAATAAGAAGAGACCTAGCATCATTTTTATTTCCAGAAACAAGTGATCAGAAATCAATATGACTGAGCTCCTTTTCTACAAACACCAAAATTTTAAAAAAAGACAAAATTACTTAAGTTCAAATTAATCTCCTTTTAAAGTCAGAAATGTATTTTGCATCTACAAGAGAAAACACCTACAATAACACAATTATAACCAATATATGTGTATTCTGTAGAGTAAAAATACATGATATCTAATAAAAAACCCTAACATATTCCAAAAATCAGAATATTAAAATATGTGAAAAATTTTCCATTACATACATGTGTATAAATATAAATATATATAAGTAAAATCAACACAAATGTAATCTACCTTTAAAAAATATAGAAAGGTTAATATCATTCTTATAATCAGTATTTTGTTTATGTATATCTATTCATCTAATCTTTAGTGAGCAGGAAATTAATCAGTAACATGTAGATATACTAATTAAACACCTTTAAAATAACTTCTTATATTTCAGGGTACTTTTTTTAACCTCAGTCTATACTTTTAATTGTAGAATTTTTAACTTTTGAATAAAACCATTTCTTTTGAAGTCTAGAAACCTAAAAGAAATGTAATTAAAGTGCCGAAGTGATTGATTTTGGTTTTATATGACTTATGTAGATTTGGTTAATAACCTTTTTAACTTTTTTACTTTAGTAAAACCTTTTATCATATATAAAAACTGAATTATGCAATTATTTAGTTCATTTGATAAATGGAAACAAATTGAGTCTAAAAAACATCCAATCACATGTCTCCAAGGCAGTCCTCTACATTCACCATCAAACCAAATTATTCCAAGTCTCTGATTTATCTGTTTTAGATAAACAACTATTCCTCCAGAATGACTATTCCTCCTTCCAGACCTGTGAAAGAGCCTGCTGTCACAAGAACAGTGGCAGGCAAATATTAAAGAGAACAAAACTAGAGAGCACAGACAATGGGTGATACTGTGTTCATTGTCTTCTACACCTTATGCTATATGAAAGATCCAGTAATGTTTGCCAGCTTTCCAGATTCAACTTCTCATGAGTCCACTTGGGGATATACAAATGTCATAATGATGGAGTACAAAGTAGAGCAAAACCCGAAGATGTTAATTGTCTAACTAGATTCTGATTATTCTTCCTTTTGAAGAGAGAGAGCACTTCATTTCATTACACTTCAGGCTAAGTGCAATGATTTAAAAGCTTTTGCTTTTCATTAAGTGACAGATATTAGAAAAGAGAATGTGCATTGAATAGTATCATTATATTCTCCCTGTTGTATATCTAAGATGTAATCATAGAAAATTTGAAACTAATAACACACTCAAAGTCTTAAAATAACTTGTAATGACAGATAATACTTTCCACTCCTGAACGAGCATAAATGAGGAGCACATGACCACAGGACGTGTTTTATAATCTCATGCTGTTTCCCTCATCTATTGTAATTCCAATAGCCTTAAGTAAAAGTAAGTCATGATGCTTTTTATGTTGGCATAAAAAGCTTCTCACCCAAATGAAGCATCCCTCCCTCAGATTTAACTATCAGACTAGGGTGCCATAACTCCTAAATCATGAAAACTGTTAGTGTTTACAACAGTTAAGAACCAAAATCAATAGACGCATATTAAGTTGCAACAAATGGCTAGGGTAAATTACCATCGCTGCCATATGCTGTGGAGCTTGTTTCATGCTTAAGAGTAAGCAGTTAATTGGATCAATATGAAAAGCAAGAGAATTACAGTTAAATTTGACTGATAATTAGTTTTCATTTCACTTTCATACTACAGAGCAAAAAATAAAACTCTGAATTGATTATTTACAAAATTTAATAAGCAAAGAGAAAATTGAAAGTAAATATCTTTTTAAATAGATTTTCTATAAGAGTTTTTAAATTCTCATGATGGAATCAGGAATCAAAATTTAGTACTCTTGACCAAGTATCAAGTTCTGGTCTACATGTAAAAGCTTAATCTAAAGGTAAGAAGGAAGATACCAGTGTATAAGTTTATAAGATAAAAAAGCAACTTAAGAATTATTGAGCAAAAAATGATGGAGGGTTTTGTAGTAAAAAAAAATTCATTTACTCCACTAGACTTGGATCTTAGATAACAAAACATCATTTGAACTAACATATTATAATATTTAACTTTTCAGTCTTTACTGATTAATATTATTGTTCTAAATCCTCATGGCTTTGTACAGAATTGAAGAGGAAGGAGGAGAAAAACATCCTCAGTAGTTGATCTGCTTTTCTATCTCTAGAGCCAGAGGTAACATTGAGTATTCATCATTCACTGTAACAAGATTCGTTAATATGGCAATAGTGATTTACAAATGATTGTTGAGATCTAGTAATCATGTATGTTTGAGCATTATGCTAAACCTTACATACATATTATCTCATTGGTTAGGTTAATCATTTTTTTAATTAATTTTTTTCTTACTTTATTTTTTCATATTTAATTTATTTATTCATTCTATTTAGGTTTACATGATATCAGAGAGCAATTTGATTCATTGTACACAGATGGAGAATAACATTTCATTTCTCTGGTTATAAGTGATGTAGAATCACAACATACATGCAGTCATACGTAAAGCTGGGGCTATGGTGGCCAATGTACTCCACCACATTTACTGTCCCCGTGCTCCCTCCCCCCTTATGCCCCTGTGAACAGAGTTTCCCCATTGTTCCCCTGTTTTCCCCCACATTATGGATCAGCATCCACTTATCAACGAGTACATTCAACATTTGGTTTTCTAAGATTGGCTTACTTCATTTAGCATAATATTCTCCAACTCCATCCACTTACCTGCAAATGCCATAATTTTATTCTGTCTTATTGCTGAGTAATATTCCATTGTGTATATATACCACAGTTTCTTTATCCATTCATCTATTGAAGGGCATCTATGTTGGTTTGACAGTTGAGCTATTGTGAATTGAGCTGCTATAAACATTGAAGTGGCTGTGTCAGTGTACTATTATTATTTGAAATCATGCCTTGTGGGTCTCCTCAACGAGTTGGGGTCCTGAGAGACAAAAAGGGGTCTTCAGGGAAGACCAAGTGGGGTCTCACGGGATGAGGTTAGGGGTGATGGTCCGTGGAGTCACTCCACCCAGACTCTGGTGGTAGCTAAGACGGCTCTGCTGGAGCAAGACACAGAACCTGTTTAATCCAGGAAGTACAGAAGCTTATATAGGATCCTCAGACCAATCACAGCCCCAAGGTTACAACCAATGAGGCACGCTCTGCTGGGCATGCGTTTCATCACCACAGAATGGGAAAAGAGGAAAGGGAGGGGTTGAAGGTATGGGGAGTGCTTCTACATATCCCCCTTTTTACTATTTGAAAGGTCAGTGGGTCCTATATGGCCCATAAGCAAGCATGTTGGAGGGATCTGTGATAATCTCCTCATAGGAGAGAATCATTCCACTGGATTTCCAGACTCCTACATGGTGCATATGAGGGGGGGGCACAAATAAGACTGTTGTCTGTCTTAGGGTGTGCTCCTCTGAGCATCTTACCCATCATTGACCAAGCAGCCCCTTTGAATTAGAGGGGACAAGAGAGGCTGTGCCTATCTTAGGTTGTGCTCCTCTGAGCATCTTACCCATCTTTGGCTAGCCAGCCCGTGTGCACGTGCCCCAAGATGAGCTCTCTCCCAAGAGAAGGGGCAATGGTGTTGGGAGGGGCTGGAAGGGAAGAGGTTTGGGGTTAGGATCAAATGAAGATGTAAAGCCTTGCATTTCCAGCTAAGGTGAGGGGGACGAGTTTCTTATATGTTCTTAAGGGCTGTGATCCATGCAGCAGGAATTTCCTTGTGTTCAGAAGGGGCTTTTTCTTCAGTTGGGGAGTTATTTTATCTTCTCGAAAGAGGCTTGAATGAATATTCCTGGCTGGGATACAAAGGGGCTTAGACTCTGTGGGGGGGCCCACAAGCATAGCCTCACCCTCTTGTGAGCAGAGGGTCTGGGCCCTTCCACTGAAGGGTCAAAGGGTCTTTCCATTGTACCAAGGGAAGGGGATAGGGAAGGTAAATGGACCCCAGTGTTGGATTGCTGCATTGAGGCCTTGTTTGTCAAAAGTAAGATAGTTAAGGGTAAATAATATATCTAACAATCTCAAATAAGGGTCCTTTTCAGTAGAATCAAATTTCTGAAGAATCTCCTTTAGAGTGCGATTAGTTCTTTCAGTAACTGCTTGTCCCTGAGGGTTATAGGGAATCCCTTTGGTATGGGAAATTTCCCAGGAAGATAAAAATTCCTTCAACCTGAGGGAGACATAGGCCACACCATTGTCTGCTTTGATTGACCATGGGATGCCCATGAATAGCATTGCTTGTTTTAGAGCCTTAATCACATGGGTGGCTTTTTTCCCTGAAAGGGCAGTAGCATACATAAGGGAGGAATAGGTGTCAATTACCACGTGTACAAATTTAAGTTTTCCAAAGGTAGGGACATGAGTGACATTCATCTGCCAGAGGGAGATGGATGTTAGCCCACAGGGGTTGACTCCCCACAGTTGGAGTGGTCCCAGTGGTAACAATGGGCCACAAGAAGAGCATGCATGAATCAGATGTTTGCATTGTTAGATTGGAATTTCAGGCAATAGATGATGAAGACTATCTGCTGAGAGGTGAAACATTTGGTATAAGGCTCTAGCTTGTTGTAGAGTGGATGTTGTGACTTTAGGCTGACTTACAAGTTTGCCAATAGAGGCATTCCCTTCTGATAAGAAGCCAGGCTATGTGGAATGGGAGCGAGTATGCATAATATACCATGGTTATTGTCTTACTTCTAGTATTGCCTTGAGGGTAGCCATAGGCTGATCAACAGGACAGTCTCTGGGCCTAAATGTGGAATAAGCGGTGGAAGAGCAGACCTTGACAGCATATATGCTATGAGAGACTATGTTAAGGGAAATGATCTGATATCTTTCCAGCACCAGGATAAGTGCAGTAAATTCAGCTACTTGGACAGAATCAGAATCCCTTTGGACAAATTGATCATTTGTTATATTAGATCCCATTATAATGTAGCCAAGATGATGAGTTTTGGCAACTGTGAACACACAGTTCACAGTTGGAACTGTGTGGGCCATAGGAATGGGTTTGCTCGAGGGAAAGGCATGAGTGGTCATTGTCAATGAAGTTCTTGTAGGGTCTGCAGTAATTTAGAAGGAGGAAGATGGGAAGACAATGACCCAGGAAATCCCTCCATCATTATCTGGAAACTCTAAAGAAGTTTGTAGGAGGAAGGCAATTTGTTCCTGATGAAAAGGTACGACTATGGTGTCAGGTTCCTTATTAAAGATGGATCTAGCTTGTTCTCTGAGCCTCACTGCTATGGCTATAATTTGTGAGGTGAGACTGGTGATTTTTTGGCAGGAGCTCCAGGGAAGGTGTGACCATAAGAAAGGTCTGTCACATTGCCAAAGGATACCTAAGGGTAACTTCAAGGTGGAAAGTACTATAGCTGACAGAGGAACAGCAGGGTTGAATCTTTGAAGCTGGGCAGATGTGAACAATTGATTAATATCTGCCAAGTTGCCTCTATCTTCTAGAGTAATCTTAAGCCTTCTAGAAGGATGTTTGCTGCCTTTGAGCAAATCATAGAGAGGCTCAAGTACTTTTGGAGGTAACAACAAGAATGGCCTAATCCATTTAATATTATCACATAATTTTTGTAACTCTGTCAAGGAGGTGTCATCAGGGATGTCAAGAGAGGGTTTTCTAAGGGCACTGTTCTTGACTTGCTCAAAGTAAATAAGATTACCAACAAGTGCCTGAGACTGGGGGCACGTAAAATCACCCCTGGCCGATAGCATATCCATGGAAAAATTAAGACCTTGTGTTATATTGTGATGAGCCCATTCTTCTACAAGTTCTAGGTAAGAAGCCTTCCACTGAAGGTATTGGGAAGTGGAGAGAACTGCCTTGAGAAGGGAAAATCAATCCAAAGGAGTTTGGAGAGAAGAGGACCAGGACTCCAGAAGTTATAGAAAAAAGGGAGAAGAAAGGCCAGCATCTTGACAGGCCTTATGTAGCGGAGTAAGCTCAGAGACTGGAGTAGGAATCCAGGGGCAGACATTGCTGTTGGCCTGGTGATTAACCATATAAGCGTGGGCGGTGGATGGAGTCTGGTGAAAAGGGTTGGAAGGAGAGAGACAACTGGGCGGGTCACAGGAAAAGGAAGCAAAGTAGAGAGGAGGAGGAGTGAGTGCAGTGGGTACTGAAGGCAGGCCGGGGCAAATAGGAAGGGGGTCAGAGGGAGGGGAGTTTCCAGGAAGAAGGTATTCACAGGAAGTTGAGGATAAACTATCAGGGCTATGCGATTGGTTTTGAGGGGGTGCTTTGGAAGCAGCCTCATTGAGGTTGTCTTCATCCTCCACAAAGGAGGAGAGGACCGAGGAGAGCAGATTTAACAGTGACTCCGGGCCTCCTGCAGCGTTAGGCAGTTCACCGGAGGCAGCGGGGGTTGTGGCCTTGGCCAGAGGAGGTGCAGGCGAAGCTTGCTTGGTTATCTCCCCTTTCTCTGCCAGATGAAAAAATCACCATGGGACACTTTCAGGCAGTGTGAGTTTTTATGGCAACACAATAAGGCAGCGGGACAGTTTTTGCTGGCTTAAGTCCAAGAGCACACCTAATCTCAAGGTGGGGGCCCCATCCTGACAGGGCGGGTATGGGCGGGGCTGCCACAGGGCTTGTGACCAAGGCCAGCATGGGCAGGGCCACATGGCCAGCACACGGAGCACCCCCAGCACTATTGCCACTTGTGACCTGAGTGGGACCTGCGGGGCCGCCAAGGCTAGCGCATGGAGCCACCACATGGCTAGAGGGACCGCCACCACTTGTGACCAGTGCTGGCACCAGCGGAGCAGGTGCCATAGGGCAGCGCCAATCTGAGAAACAGAGGCCCCACACGGTGGTAGCCGGGAACATCCAGGGAAAAAGGGGAGAGCAGGAAGATGCAGGACCAGCCCGTCTGGGTGGGGGTCAGCCAATGAACGGGGAAAGCCTCCTGAAAGTAGGAGCAAACGCTAGTGAAGAGAAGCCGAAAGCAAAGGGGACAGGAAAAAAAGACTAAGAGGAATTTAAGAAGAGGAGTAGAATAGGAGTATGGGTCTTAGAGGAGAGAAAAACATGAAAATGTTTAGAATTAGGGATCCCTGACATAGCTTTATCACACAAAGACACACAGACACATAAGAAAATTACAAAAAGGCTGGTGTTACCTTCACCAGCAAGACAGACAGGGGGACTGCCACGAAATCACTTACCGATGGGGTCAAGAAAGCCCCAGAGCAAGTTGGGAACGAGATATTGTTTGAAGTCGTGCCTCAAGGGTCTCCTCAACGAGTTGGGGTCCTGAGAGACAAAAAGGGGTCTTCGGGGAAGACAAAGTGTTGTCTCACGGGACGAGGTACCGCGGGTCTGCAGAGTCACTCCACCCAGACTCCAGCGGTAGTCAAGACTGCTCTGCCGGAGCTAGACGCAGAACTCGTTCAATCCAGGAAGTACAGAAGCTTATATAGGATCCGCGGACCAATCACAGCCCTGAGGTTACAACCAATGAGGCACGCTCTGCTGGGCATGCATTTCATCAACACAGAATGGGAAAAGAGGGAAGGGAGGGATTGAAGGCATGAGGAGTGCTCCTACATAGTATGCTGTTTTTACGTCTTCTGGGTATGGACCCAGGAGTGGGATTGCTGGATCAAATGGTGGTTCCATTCCAAGTTTTCTAAGGAATCTCCATACTGCTTTCCAGATTGGTTGTACCAATTTGCAGTTCGACCAACAATGTATAAGCGTGCCTTTTCCCCACAACCTCAGCAACACTTATTATTGCTTGTATTCTTTTTTTTTTTAATATTTTTTTACTTGTAGATGGACACAGTATCTTTATTTTATTTGTTTTTATGTGGTGCTGAGGATCGAACACAGTGCCTCACGCATGCGAGGGAAGCATTCTACCACTGAGCCACAATCCCAGCCCTTGTTTGTATTCTTTTTATTTTTTAATTTAGTTATTTTATTTAAATGCATTTCAAGTCATAGTACATAACCAGAGCTCAGATTTTCCATTTCTCTGATTGCAAACCAGATAAAGTCACACCATTAGAGTCTTCATAGATGTGCCAGGGGTAGTAATGACCATCTCAAACAACCATCATTACTATGCCCATTCCCCTTTCCTTCCTCCCACCTCACCCAGCCACGTCTAGAGTTCCTGCATTTCTCCTATGTCTCCTGTTCCCACCCCCCTTATGTATTCTTATCCACTAATCAGAGAGAACATTTGGCATTTGGTTTTTTGGGATTGGCTTACTTCACTAAGCATAATGTTCTCCAATTCCATCCATTTGCCTGCAAATGCCATAATTTTATTCTCTCTTATTGCTGAATAATATTCCATTGTGCATATGTACCACAGTTTGTTTATCCATTCATCTATTGAAGGGCATCTGGGTTGCTTCCATAGTTTTGCAATTGTGAATTGTGCTGCTATAAACATTGAGGTGACTGCTGTATTGTAGTGTGCTGATTTTAAATTTTTAGGGTATAAGCCAAGGAGTGGGATAGCTGGATCGAATGGTGGTTCCATTCCAAGTTTTTTAAGAAATCTCCAAACTGCTTTCCAGATTGGTTGCACCAATTTGCAGTCCCACCAGCAATGCTTGAGTGTACCTTTTTCACCACATCCTTGCCAGCACCTATTGTTGCTGGTATTTTGGATAGCTGCCATTCTGACTGGGGTGAGATGAAATCTGAGTGTAGTTTTGATTTGCATTTCTCT